>PVJI01003822.1:0-117774 GCA_004026765.1 Micronycteris hirsuta | reverse complement strand
GGAAATAGACTAGTGTAGGGTTTTTCCAAATTCAAGTCACATAGATTCCTGCCTACCTCTTTCCAGTGGCATGTCCAGCTGATCACTTAGGTGGAACAAAGAACATAAAAAAGAGAGCAGAAACCATCTAAATCAGCAAATCTCCAAGGCAAGGTCAGTGTCATGAGTCTGGGAAAAGGGACTTTTTCAAATTCTACTCCTTTTTTTTACTCTTCTGCATTCAAATAGGCTTCCTACTTGTGTACTGCCAAGAAAGATTCATACTCCCAATGGGACTGAATTGGAGAAATGAATCGTGTGGAGAGAACCACGAATCTAGATGAGAGTGAGCCCTAAATATTTAATCCAGTGTGAAAACGATGCAGAAGCTGCAAAACCGGTGAAACAGAGATAAGCCCCGTCGTGTACTTGGACAACCCTTGGACGACCCCCAGGGTTTAGTTGACCAAAATGTTTCTCCTGAATGCGTCTTCAAGTCTGTAAGGTTCATGGCTGAGCAGGTCAGTCTGGGAACTGTCCGTGAATGGAATTCAGAGTAGATTCTGTCTAGTGACTTGAGAGAGATGACACCTCTACACAGGAGAACACTAATTCAAACTCTGGGGACATTCTGGACTTGGGTTAATTCTTTGGGGGTAATCTCTCTTACCAACATCAGCAGCATCTTACCAGACAAGGGTCTGAGAAAACTATTTGGGTAACATTGGTGTTTAATGTTTCAAGCCTCTTATTTCCACAGCTGGCTTAGAGAAGTCATTAGGTTTCTCACTAGATGGATACTGAGTTTTTAAAAATAGATTTTACTTATTTTTAGAGAGCGGGGAAAGGGAAGGAGAAAGAGAGGAAGAGGAGCATCAATGTGTGGTTGCCTCTCGCATGCCCCCTACTGGGGACCTGGCCCACAACCCAGGCATGCACGGGACTGGGAATTGAACTGGCCACCCTTTGGTTCACAGGCTGGCACTCAATCCACTGAGCCACACCAGCCAGGACATGGATACTGATTTTTATAACTTGATTTACATTTAGGAATTTAAGATTCTTGATTAAGGTTGATGTCTTTCTGAATCCAGATTATTGCATATTTCTACTGACTATGCTAGTCATGTTATATGCTTAGAAAGTATTGCTTTGGATGGTTATGTTAATTGCTATAATTTTCTTCTGTCATTTTGAATGAATTTCTCCTTTGAGAAAACAAATTCACGAATCACTATTTGGCATTACAGTTTTGTGGTAAATTACAGTATATTGAACTAGAGTGTTTCAGTTATAACACAGAAAGGAGAAAATTGTCAAAATTTACTACCATACTAAAATGGCTTAATGTTTATTGTCTTTTGTAAACATTGAACTTAAAACAAGTAGCAATAATGAATGAATTTGGTTTCTGTTTGCAAACAATCAATTCTATTCGTCTATATTTTTTTAGTCTGTGTGAAAGCCATTGTTCCTTTTGTGACAGTTCAATAATCTAAATATTGTTATCCTGGCCTTTGTTGTAAATTAAACATACTCAATAAATATTTATGGAGTGCCCACAGTTGCTAGGTACTGCAGGAAATACAGAGGAAATAGGTGTGATTTTTGTCCTTAAATATTTAGGTTTATGAGGAGATATAAAGATTCAGCCTCAGGAGTCATTTTCTAGATACTTTCACAAATGTTCTTATTTGTACCACCCAATAAATAACCCTTCAAGTTAGAGAAACTACTTCAGGTAGGTAAGTAGGGTGTATTATCAGGTAGATACAAAACTGAGACATCACTACTTTTCAAGGAGTGGGATTCCTGGTTAGCTTGACTAATCCAAAAAATTACTTTCATATTTAATCCCATCTGCCTCCCTGCAGTTCCCATGCATAAACTGCAGTTATATGCATCAAGGAATATATCTATTCCCACTTCCTCAGGATACGCGAGAATGAGCTCTATGGTCAGGCAAATCGTATTATTAAATCGATGAATTCACAATTGACTAAAAACATTAAAATTTTTCATGATTACCCCTGTTAAACACTTCTAACCATGTATGTTTTGGCAAAGTTAGCTTTTTCGCCCCAGATATAGTTCCCATCCACGCACTGCTGTGCAGGCAGGCCGTGGTAGACGGGCTCTGTTGCTCCAGCTGGCAGAGGTGCTCCTGGGTCCCGGCTCAGTCCTGGGACGGCGCCCACCCCAGTTTTAGGTCACACACAGCTGAACCAGCATGCCACAGACGTCCAAGTCTAAGTCTTCAAAACAAACTTGGAATGAGTTTGGGCCGAGGAGAGCCTGCAACATGAGTTAGAAACCCTTCCCACGAATTACAAACCCGGGTAGGCATAGCATCACCATTGTGTTCGTAGATTATCATGAGAACCTTTATGTGACGTCTTGCTACAAATCCAAATAATGCCCTGTGAATGATGTTCTCCTTACCCATTTACGCAGTTTACATTTGAACGTGCTATTGCATTTTCTTCTCTATGAAATTACTTTATAAAATTTAAGTCTTTCATGCATACTCAAGAAATCCAGCAGCCCAGTAAGCTTACCAAAAAAAAAGTCAACAAATTTCCAGAAGTTCACTTTTTGCTACAGAATGAAAATATCTAGTAGTTTTCTTAAAGTAGAAAAGGAGTAATGTTTTTGAGTGATATTTTTGCCTCTGAGGGGCTATGCTCGCATGGATGGAACGGAGCCCCTTGGCGCTGAAGCGCTCACTGGCAGGGGAGGGAACCAGGCCCCTGAGCACAGGCCCCTGAGGGCGAATGCTTGAGAGAGCCAGCCCACCCTGCCAGGGAACTTTACTCCACATTTGGACATAAGCAATTAATGTTTTTGTAAAAATCAAACACCAGTCACCACTCACATTTCTTTGAAATTCAAATTAGGATTAACCGAGAATAGATTAGTCCGATAAAAGGAAGTTTATAGGTACCCATCAGGTTTTTAGCAAGGTGGAGATCTGGATAACCTAAAATAACTGAATTTTAGAAGACTGTCTTTTAAAGTGGTAAATGAGCTAGAAGTAAGCGTGTAAAGGAGCAGAGCAATACTTTTAACTTTTAAGTGCACAATTTGACGATTATTTCCTTTGGGGAAATAATTTTAGTATTGATTAGTTTAGGACAGTCAAATGAAAATTATGTGTGGAAAGAAAGAAGAATACATGTGACAGTGTAAAATTGCTCTCTTTTGAAAGTAGAAAAGAAAAACCAGATGATCTTCAAAACCTTTTTCAGCTCTCCAAATGCAAATTTGCCCTGGTGGGATAGCTCCATTGGCTAGAGCATTGGCCCGATACGCCAAGGTTGCAGTTCGATTTCTGATCAGGGCACACACAGGAATCAACCAGTGAATGCATTAATAAGTGGAACGACAAATCGATGTCTCTTTCTCTCTCTCTGTCCTCCTCTCCTTAAAAAAAAAAAATCAATGAAAAGAGACTGTTGAATGATAACCTAAACTTACAGTTGAACAGAGGGCACCCATGAAAAATATTGAGGACAGAACTAGATGAATGGAAAGAGTAACAGACATGGATTCAGTCTTCTGTGTTCCAGGTGCTGTGGAGCAACTTCGGCAACATTTTATTCCACCTGTTTCACCATCACTGCCTTCACGGTTCCAGATATTTTCCCATAAACATTTTCATGGCAGAACTAATTGGCGGTAAGACCATTTTGCCATACGGGGTAAAACACTGGTTGACAGTCTGGTTTCATTTCATTTCATTTCTGCTTTGACCAAGTTCTCACAGTATAATAATAATATTTAACACTTTTAAAGTGTTATCTTTCCTTACCCTTAATCCTCAAACCCTCTTAACAAACAGCTTCCCACAGACTCCGATTCATACGCGGATTTTCCTGTGATGTGATGAGTGATTCCACATCGAAGCTCCTGACTATCAGAAGTGGGAAGTTCGCTCTTTGAGTTAAACAGTCTCAGCTATAGCAGACCCCGACCTGTGGCCCAGACCAGAAATGTGTAAGGAAGGGGCCCGTCGGGGGTGCCCAGCTCAGTGCCTGGCGCAGAAGTGCTTAGTAACTGGCTGAGCAAGTGACAAACAGGACGTTCACTGATTAAATTTTGTAAGATAGTCAAAGAGAAGTTTTCTCACACACACACACACACAATTTCTATATACTTAATTATTTCTCAGATTTCCTGTATCTCTTAGGCCCATTTTATTACATTTCCATACATATATATGTATATATTTTTTTACTAATGACAGGCTCCTCAGTGGTAAGTTTATGACCACAGGTGTGAAACTTAAACATTAAGTCACTCCTTTCAAGGGTTCCCAGAATCACCTGTTCCGCAAAGTCCTGCGTTCTCGGGCTTTTGGGCCACATGGGTAGGCACGCGGGTGGTAGCCAGGTTAGCCCCGGGCCTCTAATTTGCGCTACACATCTGATCTGCCATTAGCGCGCATCTCTGGGCCACACTGGGCGCCCCCACCCCTTCCAAGGCACGGTCAGTGTCAAGATGCCCTTGGGGGCTTTGGCGTTGCTGGGGCGGGAATCTCGAAGGAGACGCCACCGCCTCCATTCCGGGCTCCATCCTCGCCCCGCCCCTCCCTCCCCAGCATCCTTTGCACCAGCCATGGGACCCCACCCCCACCCCCCTATCCCGGCAGCCCCTGCGGCAGCGCGGGCCGCGGGCGTTGCTGGCCGAGCGCAGGGCAGCCTGGGTCCGCGGGGCTGTTAGGGCCAGAAGGGGTTGCTGCCCCGCTGTCCCTCTGTGTCGTCCTCCCCTCGACCTCTCCAGCACGTGAAGGCTGGACCTTTGACGCTGGGCCACAAGAAAGGCCAAGGTTGTCGTCGGGCCACACACACCTCTGCGGGTAAGGGCGGCAGGGACCCTCGTTGACACCTGCCCTGGGCATCGGTCTGCTGAGCCCCGGGGGGCAAGGCCAGGGCAGTGGAGGGACAGGTCCTGGTGTTGGCAGGGGGCCTAGTGGAAAAGAGACTTGCAAATGATGGGAAAGGCCTTGACGTTCCCTCACATGGGCAGGGGTGCCTGGGAACCCCACTGGCAGTAATCAGGCAGTGGGAATTCGTGAAGCACCCACCGGGCGCCAGGTGTGACTCAGACAAACGCCCTGCCCTGGGCTTCCCTTCGTAGTGCGGAGAAGCTCCTTTTCTTTCCTTTTTATTGACTTTATTGGGGTGACATTGATTAATAAAATTATATAGGTTTCAGGTGTAAAATTCTATTATACATCACCTGTATATTTATGATCACCTCCCCAAGTCAAGTCGCCTCTTTATCTGTATAGGTGAGCGCTGTTCCAGATTAATGAGAGTTTGGCGGGGGTGTCCCCAACCATAAGTGACTAATGAACTCTTTGAAAAACGTTGCCACCATTTATTGTGTAACATATTCATGCCGATATATGTATACACAACACAAATATTGATGAGTTTATATGTGATTTGATGTAGAAGACATAACTTCTAATAAGTTCTACTTCATTGGTGGAAGGGAGAGTCTTTTGAGTACTGTTCCTTTTTTCCCTTTATCAGCTGTTTTATTGATCAAGATTATTGCTTGTTTTTTGTTATGTTAATCTCTTCTCCTTTGAGCTTGTTCATTGTCTAGCTCCTTTATTGAACAACTTATTTTTTTTAGTTTTTAAAATACTCAATGCATTTAATACTCTTCTAAATTTCAATGTCTAAGTTCTAAGAACTGCTAGAGCTGCATCCAGGTTTGAATATGTGATATTGTCATTGTTGAATAGTTCTAATTGAGGAGTAATTTTCATTTTTATTTTCTTCTTAATCCATAGTTGTTTTGACTTAATTATATATGTAAGTAAGCTAATGCTCTTACTATTATTTTCTTTACTAGCATGCTTTTTGGATTTATTATCACATACTTTTTACCAAAAGACCTTGTGGGTGATGTGTTTCCTGAATTTTGCATGTTTAAAAATGTTTATCTTCATACTTACATGGACCTTGGCTCTGTGTAAAATTCTTACGGCACTCTTTTTGCATTAAGAGTGATGTTGAGCCCCTTTTCTTAGGTTTATTGGATGTTCGATGGTAATGGTGATGGCCCGAAATATGAGCCATTCCCAAGTTAAAGCAGATGTTGGGAGTGAGGTAGACTCTGTAGCAGGGGCCAGCAGATGGTGGGCCGGGGTCAGGTCTGGCCTCCCACCTGTTTCTGTAATGGTCCACAGCTGAGCAGTTTTTACAAAGGAATCTGATCACTGGTGATACTGGCTTTGCATCCCAATTAGGTGATGTTATCCCCCCTCAAAAGCGTTCTGTTTTTCTCATTAATAGGCCTGTATTTTTAAAAGTTGTACTCAATTATTATGATCATAGATTGAATTTCTTCCATAAAACATTTGTGGAAATGTGTTTTTTGTTATATGAATATACGTGTAATATTTTTGATTTTTGCCTTCTGGCCTGTAAGCCTAAAATATTTCCGCTTTGGCCCTTTTTCCGGAGAAATTCTGCTGAACTGTACTCCACTGCAGATCCAGAATGGACTTGATTCAGCGATGCGTTTTAGTGCCGTGGGATTCTCCCTTAGCATCTGTTCTCATCCTCCCTTGAGTATGGACCCCAAAGTTCTACCCTTCAGTTCTCGGCTGCAGTGAGGGGCCCTTCTGTGGCCATTCCTGGCACCGTCTGGGCGCTGACAGGGGCTTTCTGCACCCCGAGTCTCCTCGCCGGGGAGACTGCCCTGCACTGATTCTATAGCTGTCTGCTTTGTATCTGATGCAGACATTTCTATCACTTCTGTTCTAGTACGAGCTGCGTTTGCCCTGGCCTATTTCCGTCTGTCTTGCTTGATTTTCCTGAGGCTTGTTCACTGCTGGTTGCAGCTATTTCTGTAGTATCTTACGCTGCTGCTGGGCTGGCACCTTGGCTGAAAGGCTGTAGTTAGAGTTTACTTCCCTGCCGTGCGTCCTCTTTGCTCAGAGACTTGCTGTGTCTTGTTAGCTTTCCCTCCCTAATCAGAAAGCGGCCCTCTCCTTTTCATATTTCAAAGCTCATCCTCTTTTGTTCTTTTCCGTTTTATCTGAGATATGCTGCTAGTGTATGAATGTGGCCTTTTAGTGCTAGACTTAGTGAATATTGGTGAAACGAGTTCAGTAACCCAGGCTACCTGTTCAGCTGACTTCCTTAAGTTCTTTTTTTAAAACTGATTTTAGAGAATATCAATTTCTTGTTCCACTTATTGATGCACTCAATAGTTGTTTCTTGTATGTGCCCTGACCGGGAATCGAACCCATGACCTTGGTGTATAGGGACGATGCTCGAACCAACTGAGCTACCCAGCAGGGGTCCTGAGTTCTGTCTGATGATTTTCCCGGAGGAGATGATCTTAAAACTTATCATTGTCTTTAGCAAGGTAAATTAGAATTTTATTTACATAAACTTATCAAGGTAAGAAGGAAACATTGCTTTAGAGAGGAAGTGGGGCCACGCAAAGACTGCCTTGAGAAGCGTCACTAGCCCAGTGAAGTGTCTAGAAATTCTGTTATTCATGAGACACACTGGAAGGTAACGGGGTATTAAACTAAGCCTGCCGAGAGGTTGGGGACTGCATGTGCATTTTTGAACACCTATAGTCATAGCTCTGACATCATCTTTTATATTTGAAAAATATTTTTTACAGCCCAGTACTTTGCAGTTTTATTCAGAAGAAAAATATGGCAACATGTATACCCATTGATTCGACAAAAATAAATCAAGATGAGAGCGAGGAGAAAAGCAACACAAAACCAAGGTAAAATAAGAAATAATAAAGTTCATTTCAACAATATATGGCTGGCGGTAAGTCAGTCTGACAATGGAAATGTCCTGGGAGGGTTGGCGGGAGTGCTGGAGTTTAGAAAACCTAACTTTCTCAGGCAGTAGGACCTCATGAGAGAGGCAAACTAACACTGGCTGCTAGCTCCTTCCCAGACCAGCCTTGGATATGAGAAAAAAGTGAAAAAGAGGTTGATGGGTATGAGAAATTGACCAACAACCGTGAAATCCCAGGAAGGCAAAAGGTGGTTAGTTCTGAGTATGGATTGTGGGTAGAACATGGTAGTTCAGAGCAGGTGGAGAAATTAGAAATGAATTACAAGAGGTTAGATAGAAACCCCCATACATTTGGGAATGGAACAGTATCTGAAAAACAAACACTTTTATGAATAATTCATGGCTGAAAGGAGGACCCCTAAAGGGAATTACAAAAAAACTTAGAACTGAATATATAAAGAAAGAAAAAAGAAAGAAAAAAAGAACTTTTATCTACTGCATTAACTATGTCACATATACAAAAACTGTGTAATATAGCTATTGTAGTGTTTAGAGAGGAATAAAAACTTATATGAAAATATAAGTTTTATATTTTTATATAAGTTTTAAAACTTATATGAAAATATAGAGAGTCATAAAAACTTATATGAAAATAAGAAAGCCTGAGAAATTAATGAGCTAACAATCTGCTTTGAGAAACTAGGTGGGTGGGTGGGGGGTACAAACTGAACAGAATAAACACAGAGAAAGTTGAAGGGAGTAGAAAAGATGATCAGAAATCAACAAAATGGAAATCGAAGACAAAAATAGAGACAATCAGCAGAGGCAACAGTTGCCAATAAAATTGACAAAGCTTTGACAAGCCTGAGCAAGCCGAAGGAAATGGGGAGAAATTACAGACAGGGAGGGAGCACCGTTCACAGTGTGCTGCCTTTACGTGTTGCCCCCTCACGCACACGCC
This sequence comes from Micronycteris hirsuta, assembly GCA_004026765.1. Classification (NCBI taxonomy): domain Eukaryota; kingdom Metazoa; phylum Chordata; class Mammalia; order Chiroptera; family Phyllostomidae; genus Micronycteris; species Micronycteris hirsuta. The sequence continues at coordinate 109,044 of PVJI01003822.1, read as the reverse complement.
CAGGGGAACCAGTTTGAATGGTGTGCTGTGGACTCGGGCTATGTGTGTCCCAGGGACCGATATTGGATCAGAAGCAGAGCTAAGTACAATAAATCTGCAACTAAAAAGATAAGAGTCAGTGAACCATGTCATGGAAGTAAGTTGAAAACCTACACAAAAGATAAAAATGTTAAGAAAAATGCAAGTAAACAAAATAGTCTCAATAATAAAATGAGCTGTTTGTTGACCACTAAAATGGTTGAATTAGTAGTTACGAGTCACTACCACCCAACCAATTCTTCTCCCTCACAGAGCGTGCACCTCAGGCCCAGACAAACTTAGTTTTTGAGCTTGTAATAGATTTATGAGTTCTAACAAAAATTCAAGAAACAGATCATTCCAACCTTACACCACTTCTACAGAAGAAAAAAAGAGAAAATGGTCCCTAACTCCATTTATGAGGGTAGTTTAAACAACCTTTTAAGTCAGTTTCATTCACAACCTTACAAGCAAAAAATCCTAAATAAAATATTAACTACAAATTATAGCTGTGTATAAAATTGAATAGTTTATCTTAGAAATGTGATGTCAGTTCAACATTAGAAAATCTATCAGTTTCAATCACCATTCATTGATTAAGGGAGGAAAAGCATTTAATAAAATTCGATATCTCCTAATGGTAAACACTCTTAGCAAACTATTTGATTAAGGGCACTTACCAAAACCCTAAAACAGATATCATGTATAATGGTCAAGTGTTAAAAACATTTCAGTTCAGAAAAGTGACAAGGACCCTTATTGGAAGGCAGTAATATTAAAAAAAGGGGGGAAAGAAAAAGCAATGGACACTCTAAGGCTTGACCAAGGAGGAACCAGCTATGCTTACTCACAGATGAAGTGATTATCTACAAAGAAAGCACAGAAGAATTTACAAAGTAAGTGAATTTAGCAAGGCTGCTAGGTTAAAATCAGTCTGTGTAAGTGGATCGCATTTCTGTAGTCCAGTATCAGGTTGGAAATGTAATCAAATCATAACCACCATTTGTAACAGGAATGAAAAATAAGGTACCTAGAAAAAAGAATTTTTAAAATGTGTTTGACTATTATGGAGAAACTTACAAAATTTAAATCAGAATGTCACAAAATTTACATATAAAGAAAAGCGAAGAGCCGAGACTATGGAAGCGTGCTTTAAGAAAAAGAAAAGTTGAGTCTTAACTTACAGACATCAAAACCGTGGTAATGAACGCAGCATGAGATGGAGACAAGGACAGATAAAAATGAGGCAGCAGGGGTGGACGCTGGTCTGCAGTTTGAGGGCTGACAGACTGGGTGTCGCAAGTCAGCGAGTGGAAGGGCGGGTTTGCAGGAATCGGGCTGGGACAGCTCCGCATCCTCATGGGGACGGGGCGGGGAGGGGACTCGGACCGGCCCTGCACACCATCCTCAGGACTCAAGGACCGAAGAAGTTCCGTGGGAATTATACGACTTGTGAAAGTTAAAACGCTAGCACTGTTATGAAAAGTGTAAAAGAATTTTGTCATTAACTGGGGGTAAGGAAATACTTCCTCAACAAGACATAACGCACACTGCACAGGCAAAGAGAGATACATCGGTTATATTAAAGTTAGGAAGTTATGTTTATGAAGACTTCGCCAAGAAAGTGAGAAGTACAAACCTGAAGATATTTTCAGTGCATATAAGGTGACAAAGATTACTACTCAAAATGCGACAAGAACGCCTAAACATTGTTAAGAAAACAGTGAATAATTCATTGCAAAGAGACAGAATACGGATACTCTTTGGTGAAGAGGCAACGGTTCAATGTGCCTGTAAAGCCGAAGGGAACTCAGCGCTCACGGGGAAAGGACTTCAGAACACCTCATAAGGCTCTTCGCGAACCGGGTCAAAGGAGTGGTGCTTTATTTGTCTTTGAAGGGAAGTATTAACTTATTATTCATGTATTTTTCCTTAATGTACCAAGAGATATTTTTTCCACTGAGAAGTATATGCAGCACCGCGAATTCCCGCCGCCTTGTAGAAATGGGGTCTGTGGCTTCAGTCGGTGGGACTCAGTGAGCCTGGATTCCGTTTTCATGAAAAGGTTCGCTAGCAGACAGTTGGCTAATGGATTGTGAAAAGATTTGGTTTTACCCCCGATATGGGTTGGTGGTGGTTGCTTTTTTTGGTGTTTTATACAGGAGAGTAAGATAGGAGTATTGGATTTCGGAAAGCTGTATTCTGCCCTTACTCTGCCACTAACTTAATAACTTTTCTTCACCTTTTAAAATTAGATGAGGATTCGAAAGTCCCTTCCAGCTTTAACGTGTTAATGATGGTATCACTCGGACCTATTTAGCATTTCAGTGCCCTGCCCAGGTTTTCAGGTCTTCTTATCAAAGTGCCCATCACAAACTTCTTGGAAGGATAGGTCCTGTATTGCCAAGTACAGAATAAAGATTTAAACTTGAAGTTGTAGGGAATGTTAACCACCACATTTTGTTTTCTTTATCATATTAGACTTATAAAATGTGAAGAGCAAAATTGTGAGCGTGTCCCACCGCCAGAGAAGCAACCAGCTCAAACGACAGAAAAGGAAACACTAAAATGTAGAACGTTTTCCGTGCCCTCAGAGACAGAAACCATGGAAGTTTATGAAGACGGTCACTATCCAGGTGTGTTGATTTATTCTTTCTTTCCTGGAGATGAAAGGGAGTTTCCTAGGATGAAGTGAAATGTATGGAAATACTAGAGTCTATTTTTAACATACCAGATTTGGTACTTTACTAATTTCATTAGTATAGCAACGAGCAGTATCTTTTAATATAAACATTGTCTAAGCGAACATAATCTAAATACTGGTCATGATATTAAAACTAACCAGCGGCATCACTGCCCCCACCAGGATTACCTGATACTCCTGTAGCGGTTTGCAGTTCCCATCCCTCTTTCTCAGATATCACCTCTCTTTTTCCCCGAGAAAAAGACCCCAAACGTGGGTCAGCAGTCTCCCAGGTCCCCGGTGCCTTCTGGCCCTGCTGTGACCTCCTGGTGGCTCTTGTCTACCAGTGTCCTGACTGCCCCTCCACAGGACTCCGTTTTTTTAGTCTTCCTTCTCCTTACCCCCAAATCTGCCATTTTTAATATGTAGAAATTTTCAACCACATCTTCCCATTTTATCCAGCTCCTCTGCACCCTCACTTGTACCATGGTTATGCCTGGGTCTCCGTTCTGCTCTTTGCTTTGTCCTGGGCCAGCTGCTCCGTGACCAGCATCTTTCACCCCATTTGTCCGTTTCTTTCTCTTCGGCTCTAATCAGCGCGCCCGTCCGTTTCTTCTGTCTCCTGGGGGTCGGTGAGCCTTTCTGCAGAAAACGTACACGATCGCGTTGGTTGGCTTTTGCCTGATTCACGGTCGCCAGCCTCAGCGGGGCACTCAGGGCTGCCCGGTGTCATTTCATGTCCCCTCTTTGGCTCTTCCCTCCCACTCATCACAACATCTGTTTCAACTGTCACAGCGTAAGCATTAGTTTCTCTCTTACTTGACTGTGCCCCTACTTTCTAACAATAAAAATTAAAAACAAGGGCAATCAAATGGGAACATTGCCTTTCCCCAGCCCCACCCACAGTGCCCACCGTCTCAGGGAGGGGCTGCGCCTCCCCAGCAGGGCAGGCCCACCGCCCCAGTCGTGCAGCCCCTCCTGGGCCACGCCCTCGGGGGCTCGGGTCCACCTGTTTCCTTCTCTCTCATCTCCCCGTCTACCGTTTGACCCAGCTATTCAACTTCTTGGTACCTATCCAAAGGAAACAAAACTCTAGCTTGAGAAGCTATATTGCCCCTCCACGTTCATTGAAGCATCATTTACAAGACACAGGAAGAACTTACATGTCCATCAATGGATGAATAAATGAAGAAATTATGGTACATATACACACACAAACATATGTACACATGCATGTGTGTATGTGCGTACACTACAGCACACACACATGTATACACACACATATGTATACACACACAGTGGAATATTACTCAGCTATATAAAAGAGGGAAAGCTTATCACTGCAACAGTGTGGATGGACCTAGAGGGCGTTCTGCTGAGTGAAACACGTCAGACAAAGAAAAACAAATAATGTACGGCACATACTCATGTGAAATCTGGAACAAAAAAATCTCAAACTCATAGATGCTGAGAACCGGGTGTGGTTGCCAGAGGCTGGGGTAGGGGTAGGTAAGGTGGTTGGAGACAGTCAAACTTCAAGTTATAAATAACTTACGGGGATGTAATGTATAGCACAGCGACTATTGTTAATAATACTCTATTGTAAATTAAAAATTGCTAAGAGTAAATCTTAAGTTCTCATCACAAAAACATTTGTGACCGTGTGCAGTGGTGGAAGTTAACCAGACGTATTGTGGTGAACATTTCACAGGATATACAGATATCAAACTATTACCTCGTACACCTGAATCTGATGTATTGTTATTTGTCAGGTTTGTCCTAATAAAAAAGGAAGACGTGGTCTGACGTGTCCTCTAAGCCCGATGACTCGAGTCAGATGAGGACTGAAAATGTCCGTTGGGTTTACTGACCCGAGGGATATGCCCACAGGAGTCCTGAAACCCGACTGGAATGGATGAAGGAGCGGATGGTCAATACAAAATAGAAGAGTGATTATATGCAACTCTTCTAAGAAATTGGACTGTGAAGAGAGGCAAGGTATAGCTTGCTAATTAGAAGGAGCCGAGGGCTAGGAGCAGGTTTTATTTAAGGTGGAGCCGCTTGGACCGGCCGCCGAGGGAAAGGAAGAGTGACTAGTGTAGGCATGAGGGGTTTGGATGGCAGGAGAAGTGGAGTCCTTTCTCGGTTGACAGGGCAGGAGGACCGGGCCGGTGCAGGTGCGGGTACCTGGCTGGCCTGGCAAGCTGAAGGGATTCCCGCCTGATGCCCGTGTTCCCTGGGAAGAAGGCAAGGAGATGAGTTGACACAGAGACTGGAAGGTAAAGGGTTGGAGATGGTAGGGACATGGAGAAATCCGAAATAGCCGTAAAAATCCAGAGGAGCACGTTGACCAGGCAAACGGTAGGATTTCAGGTTTGTGTGCAGGGTCCATTCGTGGTTCATTCACATGAATTTTGGCGATTACCAACCTACCCACGCGTGGGCCTTTCTCTGATAGCCCTGGGCTGTGGGATGTAGGCAAGAGACACAGCGTTGGGTACATCCAGGGCTGGTGTTTTGCCACATAGGCGAGACCATAAGGAGTTGAGGCTGCTGGTGAGAGAGTTGTTGAAAGGAAACATGGCCTCAGCTGGGTAAAGGGAAAGACGGAAAACAATCGAGGGTCGGTAGGTTGTAAGAACGTCGTGGGCCAGTGACCGGAGGGCTGATGAGGTATGAACGTGGTGATGTTCGCAGGGTTGAGCATGCTGGAAGGACGGAGGCTGAGGCTGACAGGCACGAGGGTGTCACCTTGGGGGTGGCCGGTGGAAGTGGCCTAGAGATAGGAGGATGTTAGGGAGCGGGGAAGAGGGGCACAGCATCAGACCGGTCTTAATTCATGATCCCTGAAGCCTTCCAGAATTGCGGCAGGTTTAGCCCGAAGGACGTAGGACCTCCCTGGGGCCAGGCTTCCAGAGTAACGGAGTGACCACGCCGCTGGTGCGTGTGGATGTAGAGTGGGAAAGAATGACGTGATGAGCAGCCGTGCGCTTCGGAGGAGGGGGTTTCCTTTCCTTCCCTTTCCCTTTCCCTTTCCCTTCTTTCAGAGGGCAGGTAGGAGCAGGGAGGAGGAAAGCAAGCCCGCTTCCCAACCATGAGATATGTGGGGTGCTGGGGGACTGACGGCCACTGCTTGGGAGGCTGGCATGTGTCAGCGGTGTGTTCAGAGAGTAACTCGGTGTCAGCTAAGGCCGGAAAGTGGGAGAAACCCTGGAGTGGATGTTCAAGGTCAAGGGAGGCTTTCACTACTGTCTCATAGAAACTCTCCCCTGAGGCCACATTTTCTCATTCTGATCTGAACAGCCCGTCTGTCTTCCTGTCTTTCGTTCATCCTCAGCCCCGTTTCCCACCACACAGTCGAAAACTGCTCCATCCCTTACAGTCGGTGCCTTGGAATGGGACAGGTCTGTGGCATCCTCTGACCGTGCGCGTGGGGAATTCTTCCTTGCTCCCCCGCATCTCCCTCCCTCCCCGACCCTCCCTCTTTCTCTGTCCCCCTTCCCTCCAGCAGTTCGGAATCTGGTGGAAGCAGAACTTGCTGTTTCACTTGTATTCATTTTGTTTTGGCTGTAATTACTGTGTCTCATCACCTGCTTGGTGGTAGCTGAGTGCCTTGCACTACATACATGTTAGTTAAATCAGTGAGGAGAAAGAGTGCAATTTCTTTGCTTTTTAGAAACTCTCTTTTCAATAATTTCCCCATTCTTCTTCGTGTTGAAAATCCACCAGTAAGGTAAGTCGTTGAAGGAATGAGAACTAGGTCCTGTGTTACTTTTCTGCATTCACGTCTAAACGTTTTCTGGTCTCAGTTACCAAATTACAGTGAATAAAAAGGGCTTGGTATGTATTTCACATGAGGATTCATATTTCGTAATAATAAAATCAACAACTAACATTTCCCTCAGTAAGTGCTTTAACCGTACGAACTAATTTAACCCTTGGAATGCTTTATGAGGTTTTCCCTGTAACAGTCCTTTTTTGAAGGTGGCGAGTAAAGTAAGGCAGACAGGTAACTTGCAAAGTCAGTCACGAAACGGTGGCGGAGCTCATGACCGAGCTCGGAGCCGCGGTGTTCTGACCCAGAGCCGATGCTGGAATGACGCGGCGATCAACCGCATTGCTTGGCACGTGGAATTACCATGGAATTTATAGCTCATGCTGCTTATTCAGTTAATGTCGGTTTTGTTTTCAGATTACCTTCAGGAAAGTAGAGCTCAACAAGGTGTTGCTCCAGAGCCGGTTGATCATAAGGATAAAAAGAAATCAAAGGGAAAAAAAGCTCAAACTCAAGATCAAACTCACACTTACGTAAAACCCCAGGGGAAAAGGCGTGTGTCCTATGATAGAACAGGTAGGCGGTATTACCCAGCTGGCTTAGCACGCGCTGCACTCTTTCAAATTATTCTGTGGCCGTGTGTGCTTACATTGGGCAATGATTTTCGAGGAAACAGTCTTACTGGATTTTGTGTTTGGTTGCTTAAACAGTTGTTTACAGTCTTTCTGAAAACCTAAAATATCAATAGATTAAAAACTTGGCAGACTATTGAGTGACTGTGTTCTTAGTTAAGACAAATCTCTGAAGGTTATGGTTACAGAACTAGAAATAAGATAAACTTGGACGGTTTTGTTTTATACTTTCAGTAAAATTTTACAATGTCGTTATATTGAATAGTTTTATGTCTTTGTCTGACATAGAGTGTAAATCCCCAAATAAATTGCTCATTGAAACAGATTTTCCTCCACTAGCATTTTCCAGTTTGTGCTTTCTCTATACCTGAAATTCTTATTTGTATTAATATTTTAAGTTTTCTAGGAAAAAAGGAAGCTTTTCTGTTTTCCACTGATATACCATGATCCAGGGCAGATTTATCATGAAGCTACTGAGGCTTAAACCTCAGGGGCCCTCACTTTCCCAGGCTTCACTTTTTTGAAAGAGAAGACCCTCATAACTATGAACGCCTCAGAGAGCTCAAGCCCCGCGTGGGTGTGCTGGTGTTGGTGCCCTTGTCTAATCCCCTCCCCTGGGTGGGGGCAGGACCCATGACTTGTTCCAACCCATAGGGTAGAGCGATGGGCTGTCACTCTGTGCTTATATTACATCACAGGTGGCTCCATCTTGTTGGCCCACTCATTCTACAGTCTCTTTCCCCTCTGCCGGCTTTGAAGGAGCAAACACAAGGATCCTACAGACACAAGGATTCCTTCCCAGCTGAGCCTCCAAAAGAGAACCCACGCCAGCCAACACCTTGGTTGCAGCCTCTGAGACCCTAACAGAGCCCCCAGGAAGCCATACCCAGACTCCCGAGCCCCAGGATGTGTGTTGTTTTAATCCACCAAGTCGGTGGCAATTTGCAGCACGTTCCAGAAGCTGATGGAGTGGGTCTCATCGCAACAAGTGCAGCCACTGTTGTGTGTGCTAGGAATTCTTAGTCTTTTGTCCTATTGTCCTGTTGTTTTGCAATTGGTTTCAGTGTAAGAAAGAGCAGCTACTTAGGGTTAATGGCTGCCGGATGAATAAAAACCCTCTAATCCTTTAATGACTGTATTTCTTTAAGGTGCTTCCCTATGTAGCATCTATAGACCCGGGGAGACAGGCTGGGAAATCATAAGTACTTAGGATTTTTTTTTAAACTATGAAAAATTTCAAATGGAAAAGGTAGAGAAAGTAATCTAACAGATAACTATTTATTCACTTCCTAGACTTAACAGATGTTAACATTTTTATCATTTTTTTCTGAAAAAGGAAGTTGTAGTAGGCAGGATTCTGAAATATCCTCCAGTAACCCCACACCTTGTGCACACAGCTTGTATAATCCCCTCCTGTTTGGTGCAGGCAGAACCTGGGAATGTGGGAGAATATCACCCTTCTCGTTACTTCATTTTGTATCACATTTTTGAGGCATAGTTAAGGCCCCTCATCAGTTGCTCTGAGTCAATCAGAAGGAGGATTATCCTGGGCAAGCCCGACCTAGTCAGATGAGCCTTTAAGAGACCAGATGCCACCCTGCTGCCTCTGAAGGGCCACAGGCAAGGGCCTGGAGGTGCACTTCAGTAGCTGAGAACAGGACCTGTCCAACGGAGAGCGAGAAAATGGGGACTGCGTCCCATGGCCGCAGGGGAGTGGATTCTGCCCCCGCCCCAGGGGAGTGCGGAGGCAGTGCTCCCCCGAGCCAGGCCTCTGCGGGAGGGCGTGGTCAGCCAGCATCTTCATTTCAGCCCTGGGAGACCCCGAAGTGGGCTAGGCTCCTTCCTGACCTGTGGAAACTGTGAGAGAACAAATTCGCATTATCTTACACCAAGTTCATGGGGATCCTCACACTCTTTCATACAATAGCTCAAGTCACATCAAATCCTGAGCTAAAATGGGGTTTCGATCAGCTGGTGTCCGTGATCTCTGGAGCCTCGGAAATCTTGGGCGGCTTCATAGTGCCGTTGGCTGTGCTGGCACGGCTCTTGGCGTGCTTCTCCCATGACTCGCTTTACCCAGAAGTTCCAGGGCCAGGAGGACAACCTGTAGAGCATGGTGACGAAGTGCCAAGAGAAGCGACTGTTTCTAGGAGAGACTGGTCAGCTGGCGAGAGAGCAAGGCAGATGTGGTCTGAAAGGGCCTATGGGATGGGTGTTCTCGTGGGAACGTTTACGTCTCATGTTGCCACCCCCACTTCACTGATCCCACAGCGCTACCCCCCCCCCCCCCCCCCCCCCCCCCCCCCCCCCCCCCCCCCCCCGCCCCAGCATAGGCCTTGATTCAGAAAGCCCTCCAGCAGTTTGTGTAGTGCTTTTCTGGCTAACTACCTGTGTAATTAGGTCCTTTGTGATATCTTTCTTAAACAGAAAACTATTGTTTCTTCCAGCTTCCGTTAAAATTGAATTTTAAGCTATATTTTCTCCTCCTATTATATAGTCTGTGTAACCTTTCAGTGTAAGTCACTGTTTGTAGTTTTTCTCTGTGTAGAAATGTTTGGAATATTCAACATTGCCCTTCACTGATGCCCATATTCACACTTACGCTGGATCTTGTTTTCGTGTCCCCAACCAGAACCAGAGGATGACGACGTGGTGAGAAATATCATCCGGCTGAGAGAAAAGCTTGGCTGGCCAACAGTGTTACCGTTCCATCACCAGGAACACAGGAAGACCCGAGGTGCAGCTCAGAAGATTGTTCTGAAGGTATGATTCCATTTTACTCAGTTTTGTGCTATAAAACTGAGTGTTTGAAACTGTATCTGAATCTTCGTTTTATTTATTGCATACATTAAAATCATTGTTACATTAATATTGAATTATCCCATTTCCTGGCGAATGCTCGTGAAAAGTGTTTGAGATCATTTCATTTCAGTTAAAGAATGGAGAACAGATCCGACACCTGCCTGAAATTTGAATCTATACTTGTGTTCATGTTCATCAGTTTTTTGTGATTTTAGAAAGAAGGCCCAGTGTCCTTCTGTGACATTCTGTCCCTCTTCCTCGCCCTGGACTTTTGTCTCCTTGTCTCTGTGTTCCCTCATCCTTTCCATTTTACTCTTACCCATTAGCCTCTTCACAGAAATTTTATCTTGTCCAACGTCATGTGATGGAGGGGGGCAAGCCGTGGTAAGACTAAGATCTGCTTCCTGCGACCTCATTTATTACGGGTGACTGAAGACTGACCAGGGCGATCCTGTCCTGCTTTCAGATCAGGGGTCCTCCAGGAGCAGTGCCCAGGCCAGCAGCTGCCACATCACCTTGGAACTTATGAAAACGCATGTTCCCCCCTCCACCCCCGACCTTCTGAATGGGGAGCAGTGTAGGTGGAGCTCAGCCACTGGTATTGTATTAAGCTCTCCAGTTGACACACGACTGAGAACCACCTTTGTAGACCAGGGGTCCACAGGCTGCTTCTGAAAGGGCCAGATGGTGGATAGTTTAGGCTTTGCAGGCTGTGGTCTTTGTCGCGATCCCTCCATCCTGTCGTGGCGGCACAAAAGCAGCAAGAGAGCAACACCGGCAAGGCTGGCCGTGTCCCGGTAAGCCTGTTCACAGAATAGGCACCTGGTCCCGGCCGCAGTCCGCGGTCCCTGCTCTGGTTCCACGTGGGTAAATGGACGTCTGGTCACTGGTCGGGGGCAGCATCCATGTAAAGGAAAGGACGTGCGTAGCAGAGTCAGACTCCTCTGGTTTTGAATCTCTGTTTATGTGCTTGCTGTGTTATTTTGGACATGTTTCTAACCTCCCTGAGCTTTAGTTTCTTAGACCTTCGAGTAGAGATGATAATACTTACCTTAGAAAGCTTTGACAATTAAATGAGATAATGTGTGTGGCCTGGCTGATAAGGGGGCGAGGTAGTTAAAGGCCCAGCTGTACGTCAGTCCAGTATCCTTGGACTCTACAGAGGTGTGTTTTATTTGTGGTGAAAGAATTGAGAATATGAAAAACATTTTTTTCATTGAAAGTAATTTAATTATAACATTATTGGCATGCTTCTGCAATTGAATTATTCAATTACATATGTGATCCATTTTTAATATCGTGTCTGCGTTAAGTTTCTAGTAATCTCAACTTTTTGGACTCATAATTTAGAATGGAAGTACCTCAAGGGGCTCATAGCTATAAAACCCCATGTACTTTACATCTCCACTCAGAGTTTATTTATTTCATTTTATTCACATAACTTTTAAACTTATTTTTTTAGGTTTCTAGGTACCCACTATGTCAGGAGTCAAAATAAGAATATGAAACAGCTGAGAAAATTGAGAATAAACCCTAACAGTCTTTAAGGATGACAGTTTTATTTTTTAGAAAGTAAAACTGGATCCAAAGTTCAAAATTACAGTGAGCAGAAGCTGTCTAGTTACTCAACTCCAGAGCTTCTGGAGGCATCATTCATTGAGTGATAATAAAGAATACTAAGTGCTCTTTCATTATAAAATTTAATGACCCTACAAGACTAAATGAAACTTTGTTACAGTGTTTTAGAAGTTTCAAAGCTCTGATAAGCCTCACGTAAAAATTCTCTGAGTGCAGAACGTCGGATTTCTCGGCCGCGTGTGCTGCCGCAGCTCCCAGCACCGGCAGCGCGTCCCCCCTGCGTTCAGAGCCCTGCTTCTCCACTTTCTGACTGTGGGGCTGCTCTCAGATTTCCTTGTTTCTCCAAGTACTGATTTCTGCCTCTGTTTAATGAGATTAAAAAGATCTAACTTGATCATCTCTTACGTTTGTGGGGTTAAATGTAAGAGATTAAAAACTCTGTGGTTGTGAAGATATGTATGGGAAACTTGACTCATTAAGTATTTATTACTTGACAAATGTTAGCTATTATTATCCTAAACCATCATTATCAAAATAGATGGATAGATTTAATATGCTCATGCGGTGTCTCGTGTTGGCAGACAGCTTGAGTGGAAGCACAGCGTATACGTATTGTTGTTGAGTTCTTCGGGTTCATGAGCATCCGTTAGTAAGTGTGCAGGTCAGTTTTCGTGAATGTTTTACTACCACATCACGTATAAGAATGAAAATTAAATGTATTAAATCTTAAGATTGATCTCGTTGATCTCCGATCAGACACAACTTGCCTGTAGCTTTTCTCAACGATATTATTTTTAACCTACATTATTATTTCAGTTTCCTGAGTCGTGTGTTCAGCCATTTTACTACTTAATTTGGTCAAGTTAACTAAAAAAAAATTTTTTTTTTCACCTCAGGAACCTTTGCAAGATGATGGAGAATTTGTATATTGTCTTCCCCGGAAAAATCCTAAAGTCTTTTATAATGCATACGACCTGCAGGTCGTCTCTGCTCACAGAGCTCGGCATCGCCGTGAGTTCTGGACTGTTACTGCATCGTTCGTTTCAAAGGTGAAGGGCGGCTGAGTGTGGGTGGGTGAGGGGGTGATGGTCAGAGAGAAAAAGCTTAATTCTAAGGACAAGTAGTTCTGAGCCAAATATAGGCTTTCCAGATTTCTTGAAGATAACACATATTTTTCAGAAGTGAACTGATGTCTTTGTGCTTTATGTTTGCAGGTTACCAAGGTGGGAGGTGTAGAAGCCGCAGAACTCACACCCACTTTGGAATGGCTAATAGAAAGGAGATATTACTATTTATTACAGCAGTTCAAGATATTTTCCAATTTTCGGTGAGATGCACGAAACTGAAACCAATTATTTGTAATATGATCCTTTTGAAATAGTAATTCACTGGATGACTTCGGGGTTCTGCTACAGTGATGCCATATTTATGGGGAATAACAGAGGAAATGGGGTGGTCCACAAAAAGTTTTAGCTAAAGGGAGCTTCCCAACTTAGGTATTGCAGCTCTTTTATCTATCTGGATAAATATTGTAAGAAAAAGACATTTTAGTGCCAAGCGAACTTAAATAGACTATCATGACCTTAATTTACCTTTTGTTTTTCATGCATTTCATTTATTAAACGAATATTTACTGAGTGTCCGCTACAAACCAGGCACCGTGCTAGATGCTGTTGGACAAACCCACCAGGCGCCCTGCTCTCGGGGAACTTAGATGGTAGCGGGTGAGAGGCAGAAGGGGGAGATGAGATTTTACAGAGGAAAATAGAGCAGAGAATTAGGGAGCTGATGGATTCAAGGTCATCATTTAAAAATGCGCTAGTTCTAAGTTTACATCACGCCGCATTAGGATTCCTGAGGCTCTTCGATCCTTCACGAAGTAGTCCCAGACTGTTCTCTCTGTTTGTATCTAGTTTTATAATTTCTTTCGGTTCCTCTCGAATGGCTGTCTTTTCCTGCAGTCTGCTGCTACCTGCCGGGGACTAGGAAAAGAAAAAAAAAAAACCAACAATATTTTAAATGGTTACATTTAACATTGCAAATAGTTGAAATAACTAAGAACCTGAGGAACTTTTCAGTAAGGGAAGTGACTGGACTTTGCAGCAGAGAAATTATTCAGTTACTGAGCAAATACTTATTGTATATCTTTGCTGTTCCACTGTTAGGGGCCCTGCTGACAGGTCTCTGCACCTATAGGACTTAGAGTCAGTCTGTGGGGGGAGATAGATAATAAGTAAATAAATAAGATAGTTTCAGATAGTGATAAGGGCCAGAAAGATAGTAAGACAGAGAAATAAAACAGTTCTGTGGATGTGTGGATGTGTGATACTACTTTAAATAGGATGGCTGATGAAAAGGATGCATCCATGTGGAGTCAGGAGAGGAAGTAGTTCCTGACAGACTGTAGCAAGTTCAGAGCTTGAGGCAGGAACACGTTCGGGGTAGGTTCACTGGTAGGCGTGGCGTGACTGGAGGCATGAGAGGCCGGTAGCTGGTTGTTGTCTGGAACCGAATTGCATGTGGCATGCGTGATTGGGTAACAACTCCAGGGAGTTTCCATTGCCGAATACATGTGGTTGTTGCATCCCTGAAGATTAGACGCTAGTGGTCAAGCTGGATGCTTTTGGTTCTGGATTATCAGCGTACATTACCCAAAGGACTTGAACTCTGTCTGTGTTGGCCTTTCCACTGCTCTCCTTGCCTTGTAATAAATCCTCAGGGTCCATTCTGCTCCAAATAATTTTCATTGACTACACTTATGAAACCTAATTGGAATTGGGACAAGAATCATCTTTTTACATGACAGCTGGCTTCAGTGAAAATTATTCCTTTTCTTTATTCACGTTAAGAAAAATGCAAGTTACCTTTTAGTTGGGTTCAAAGATACAGCTTTATTTGGTTTTTAAATTTTATTTTTAATGTATTTTGTAAAGCTTTCATCACTCCTATGGTAACAAGGAACGTGTCACAAACAAAAGTGTGATAAGTGCGAGGTGGTAACGACTAAAGCTGGCCACGCCATGGGTGCAGTGCAGGGGACTTGCACACCGTCGGTTTTGGAGAAGCGGGTCTGTGGCCTGGAGCAGACATGCATCAGGACACCCTGGTTTCCCCGGAAGTCATCGGGGCTCTGGGCTCCTCTCAGTCCTGAGGTGCCAGGACTCGAGGGGTCTGAACTACAGGAGAGGCAGGAATTGGTTTACAATGTCTCTTTGGAGCCTGACCGAAGGTCAAGTCGCTGGTTTTCCCCAAGGCACTTCTGATTTCTAAGGCCTTCTGTGTGTGCCCATTTGAACGACACCCTGAGATTCTTTCTGAGCTGCTTGGGTGGCCACTGACGTCACTAAGACAGGCTGGTTGGCTGGCCCCGTGGGCGCCCCTCTTCCCTCACTTTCTCTCCCCGCTGCGGCTCTTACCGGCTATGCAGGGAGGCTCAGTTTGGCAAACGAGCATCACAGCACATCTGGGTGTTTCCCCAAGAGTGTTTTCATCAAGGTGGAAACATCTCACTATGGAGGGAGGCTGTGATATGGCGTGTGGCCCACAGGTGCAGAAGACAGGTGGCAAAATGCATTTACAGAAGTCGAAGGGGCTTTTCAGGCGCAGTTCAACAGGTCTGTGTCCTGAGCGGAAGCTCAGGAGGATGACTAATCACCAGGGAAGCTTCTCAGTTCCTTCTCATCACGGTTCTTTGAGTTTTTAAAATTACAAATGCATCTTTTTAAAAAAACAGATGAGTTATATTATCAGAATGATAAACGTTATCTTTTTACTTAACCACTATCCAATGATTTCTTATTAATGCACTTTTCATTTCCCTGAAAATTGAATCTTAACTCTTCTTGAAATATGAGTCTCTTTTAAAAATAGTAAGCCAAAAAATGTATAAGGGAAAAGAATATATTTTTATAGTTTTTATATTTATTGGAATGTTGGAGATAAATTGATCATGCAACTGTGAAAATTATAATGGCAGTCACTTACATTTTGCTCTGTATCCTGTTGATCATTTAGGAGAAAAGTGGTGTGGCTTGTATTTGCCTTAGGTAATTCACATGCGAAAGACGTGCTCTAGAGAACTTTTTAGTATTACTAAGCCTTTACTAAATTTATTTTATATAATTAAAATTTATGAGTATAGAATGTAAGAAGCATTTTTCTTTTCAGAATTAACAAAGCGTTTGTTACTTGGAAATGTCATGTTAAAAGAATTAAGACAGATAAGAGCAGGTAAGTCCTAATATGCAATATATTTATAGAAATTTCATGAGGGAGCATTATTTTAAATGTGTAGTATGGAAGCGGTTATCAATTTTCACTCAGTGATTAGAAAGCCACATTCCATGACCTTGATTATTAATTTTAATCCATCTAATTTTTAGAGACTATTAATATTTTTATATATTAAACATCATGTTATGTGTGTGTGTGTATAAATGTGTACATACAGGGTCTGGCACAAATAACGCCCCTGTGTTATTGCAAAACTCTTTTATCACAAAATCATAAACATGTCATTCTGTAACATAACAATACCACACTCAAGCACACCCTCTGGCGTTTTAGATGAAACATTCAAACTAAAACTGTAAATTATTACACCCGTGTTATTACCCTCCCAACCACGCCCCAGTGGGCTGGCTTCTGCCGGACCCTCTATATGCTAGACGCTCCCCGTGTTTCCCAGCGTATCGTTCTGTGCTGCGAGGAAGTCGGGGTGCTATGAAGAACCCAAGCCTGAGTCCCTTGGTCACGTGATCAAGCCTTTTGCTTTCAAAAGGGAATGATAGCAGACCAAGACAGATGACAGTTCTGTTTCGTGTATTTCCAGCAGGCACATTTTGTTGCTGCTGCTGTTATTGACCTTTTCGCTTTGAGATTATTGTGATTGAAATGCCGCTTTACATGTAAGAAATGATACAGAGAGATCCTGGGTACCCTTTACCCAGGTTCCCCTGTGGGTAACATCTTGCCAACCTAGAGTAAAATATGACAGTCGGGGCAGTGTCATGGGTATAACCAAGGAACACAACACCGCTGTCACTGCAGGGTTCCTCACATCGCCCGTTTACACCCTACTCACTTCCTCCCACTCCCACCCTCTCCTTAACCTCCACCAGGAGCTCACCTGTTCTCCACTTCTAGAATTTTGTCTTTTCAAGAACGTTGTCTAAATAGAGTCAAAGAGTGCATAGCCTTTGGGCTTGGCTCTGTCTACTTGGCATGACTCTGGAGGTTCACCCAGGTTGTCGCAGATGTAAGTTGCTCCTTCATATTGCTGAGTAGCAGTGCCCGATGTGAATGGACCCCCGCTTGTTCAACCCCTTACCTGCTGAAGTACATCTGGGTGTTTTCCAGTTTCTGTTTCTTACAGATGAAGCTGCTATAAACCTTCATAGACAGGTTTTGGAGTGAACACATGTTTTTATTTCTCTGGGGTGTAATGCCCAGGTGTGCAATTGCTGGGTCATATGGTAATTGCATGTTTACAGTTTAACAAACTACCAAAGAGTTGCAAAGTGACTGTGCTAGCTTTCGTTTCCCCCAGTTTCAGCAATGTGGAAGTGATTCAGTTTATGCTGCAGTTTGGGATTGTTACTGTTTTGTTATTTTATTTCACTTATTCTGGGAGGTATGTAGTAATATCTCCTTGTGATTTTAATTTGCATTTGCATGACTAATGATGTTGAATATCTTTTCCTGTGCTTATTGGCCACTTGTATATTTTCTTTGGAGAAACATTGTGTCTTTTGTACGTTTTCTGTGTGGATTGTTTGTCTGTATACTGCTGAATTTTTAGAGTTCTTTTTATACTCTAGATATGGTTCTTTGTTAGATAAGTGGTTTATGAATATTTTCTCCCAGCCTTTGGCCTGTCTTTTTTGATCTACAAGAATATTAATTTAGCATCTACTGCGTGCTGGTCATTAGGCGGGTAGTGAACACCAGAAAGCAACTCTGCAGCCTCAGTGACCGGCTGATCCAGGTGGGCTTTCGCTCAGCAACGCCCTTACCACTTCCGCTCGGCCTTTTCCTGCTCCCGCCTGTCCTCCTGCTCTTCCCAGTGTGGTCAGAGTGGTGTGGCTCACTGTGGTGGCCGTTGCCCCAGTGGAAAGGGCCAGAGGGAAGAAAAGGGCCTATCAAGGGCCTGTCTCTCTACTTTAGGATATAGGTGGTGAGAGGATTTGTTTAAATTTAATAAACAGGGGTAATGTGACTCCTCGTGGATGTCCCTGCCTGCTGTGCCAAAACTGTTAGAGCCGGGTGGCCTGACAGGGTCGCATCAGCACGTGCCCCCCATCCCGTTTTGCTCTAATTCAGCCCTCCCAGCACCAAAACCTGGCCTTCACCTTATCAGCCAGACACAGCTGCAGTGCTTACTAATCTTTATCAATGTCATTTAAAATGTGATAGAGGTAATATGTGTTAACTGTAGGCATAGGAAACCAATTATACTAGTTATCTCTAAATTAACATCATTCACTTTGAAGGAGAGATAAGTGTATGGAAAATCTTTAACTTTCAGGTCATTTTTGTCCCGCCACCTTTTTGGGGCTGATGAACTATTTCAAGGCTGTTTGCTTTACATAAAGGGACTTTGTGAAGACGCAGTTGCTCCCAAAAATGCTAACGAGCATGAAGACAATCCGTCGGCCATATGCCTTGTGAAGGTGGGTGGAAGTGAGCTACCATAAGCTAAGACTGGTGTATAGAAATGAGGAAGAACAGTTGGGGCTTTGAATACAGGGAATACAGATAGCTCGATCCGTAAGTGAATCAGCCCTGTGGGCGCCTGACTCTGAAATACCTGCAGGGAACATTCTTCCCTTGGGTAGTCACTCTGAAGTTAACATTTCTTACAGAAATTTCTTCCGTACACTTAGCCTAAGTCTATTATGAGGCTTTTTCTTTATTTTCAAAACTCCAAATGTATGATATTATTTATAAATAACTGTCTTTAGTACATAATTGACAGCGACTACTTTTCTCTCAGTATGTAGCTTGTCAAAAAAATTGTATTAAGTTGCAACTCGGGGGTTTAGGTCAAATTTATGAATTCTTCTGTTTCCCCCACTCCGCCTTTTTTTGCTCCAGTCTGTCCTTCTGCTCTAACACTTCTAAAAAAAGGGTGACCTTCTTAATGAGTGATTTAATTTATATGGAATAGTTCTTTCAATAAAGTTAAGTATATAGAAATATAAATTTTAAATGTTTAATGTACACTTGAAATAGCATTCCAGCAGCTTAACGTACCCACTGTGTGAGGGAGATACTGAAAAGTAAAATTGAGGGTTATCTAGACCTAGGAAGAGAAATAATAATAATAGGGCTTGAACAAGTTACAAATTTGACAATCAGCTCAAGTTAATTGTGTTGACTATACATATGTAATAAAGTTAATATTGTAAATAAAGAGCTTGTTTTATTTTTTCTTCAACATCAATTTTATTGGTTTTATCACCCATTGTCTTTTACCCCTCATCTTTTATACCCTTTAAAAGATTAAAATTCAGAATAATTTTTACCTTATTAGCATTATTTAATTTTAACCTCCTTATTCTACATTTAGTGTTCAGATTTTGAAGTCTGACAAATAATTGGGACTTCAAGGCAAAGCAATTCCTGGGGTTGTTGCTTCCCCTGGGTTCACGAATATTTCAAAAAAATACATCGGATCTTGAATTTTTTGGCTTTGGCTTAATATTCGTTACAGTTAAAACACTGTATTTTTCTGTTTTTAATCAAGATTTAGTTATATTTAATGATGGATGTTTGAATATGAAAAATATATAAGGTATATAGTATAATATAAAGAATAACATACCAGTGAAAGTGTAAAATATGCTCCTCTTTATGACATGAAAAGATGACCGAAATGTTTTATCGCTCTCTTTTTCGCAAATGAATTTTGATTTGGCACCACCCGACACTCACTGTCATTGATCAGCTGGACAGGTCTCGCACGTATTGTCTGGATGGGTTTTGTGAAGCGCAGTTACAGCAAGCTACCCACGCGTCGGAACAACTTCAGGATATCAGGGATAAAGCTATTTCAGAAACGAAAATAACTATTTTAAAGGTAATTCTTTAATTGTATCCTCTCAACTTATCGGTTTTTATGTAGTGAATAAAGCAACTGCTCTAAATTGCACCCCTGGAAAAAGTGTTGGAAATGGGCAGATGGAGGGACAAAGATGGTTAATTAGCCAAGTAACTGGTACTTTCCGTTTCCAAGGTACAGAACAGGAAGCTTTCCTGAATGCTGAGTAGAATGCAGACATATGTGCATGTGAGCATTTTTGTGTTTTGTGTAAATCATTAATGTGTACGTTTTTACGTATATACTTTCCGGATGCTTCGAGTGTAACTTGAGCGGACAGGCAGAAGGAAATGTGACTTGCTATGAGGCTCAGTGTCCCTGAGACACAAACTCGTTGCTCAGGAGAAACGTAACTGGATGAGAGAGAACGTCTCTAAGGGTTTCCTAGAAAGGACTCAGTAACACAATAAACAGTGTCCTCAAAACATTCGCGCCCGATATGCTGTGACTGCTGTCACAGGATGACTTTGTGTAGCTTCCCTGTATGGGGAGCGACAGCACACAGAACGTGAGTCTCGAGTGCACTTTGGTGAGGGACGATGCAGTGCCACCTCCGTGCGGCCTTGCTGCCTCTCTCTGCTGCTGCGGCTGAATCCAGAAGGATGTTTGAGGCTCTCTGGAGGAATAAACGGACTGGGTCTCCCTCAGCTGATTTTCACATATTGTTTCCCTGAATTGAACTTCTGATAGATACTGGGTAGCAGTGACTGCACGGCCTGTTGACAGGAAGACGAAGTGCAGCTATTTTATGTCCATGAAATAAAGCCCCTTCTTCCTTATCGTATTGCTCATAGGCCTCCTGATGTCCCTAAGCGCGGTCAGACGTAGACAGACTCTGGGACAATTTGGCCGTGGATGGCATGCATCAACGAGGTATTAACAAAAGAACTTGGGCCACTGAGTTGTAGTAAAGTATTACTCAGGGGCACCCTACTTTCTCCCATTCGGCCTCACCAGGATCTGGTCGTCAGTATTTGTTAAGGGATTTCCATTTAAATCAACTCCTGATGAGAACTCATTAGACTTGCTGCCAATCCTGTTGTCGAAATCAGTAGGTCGTCTTTTTGTCTTGTTCGTGGTTTCCTTTGCTATGCAGAGCATTGTGGTTTGATATAGTCCCACTTGTTTATTTTTTCACTTTTGTCGCCCTTGCTTGGAGAGACATACCCCCCAAAAATACTGCTAAGAGCAATCACAGAGTTTACTGCCTATGCTTTCTTCTAAGACTTTTATGGTCTCAGGTCTTACATTTAAGTTGTTAATCCATTTTGTATTTATACTTGTATATGGTGTAAGAAAGTGATCTAGTTTTTTTTTTATTGTTGTTCAAGCACAAGTTGTCTCCATTCCCCGCCCCCACTCCCCTCCAGAAAGTGATCTAGTTTAATTTTTTTTGCATGTATCTGACCAGTTTTTGTGACACTGTTTACTGAAGAGGCTGTCTTTCCCCATTGTATATTCTGGTATCCTTTGTCATAGGTGCATGGACCATAGAGGCATGGGTCTATTTCTGGGCTCCCTATTCTGTTCCATTGATTCCGTGTCTGTTTCCATGCCAGTGCCATGCTGTTTTGGTTACCGTAGCCTTGTAGTATAGTTTGATATCAGGTAACCACGGGATGCCTCCAACTTTGTTCTTTCTCAGGATTTACTTGGCTGTTTCGGGTCTTTTGTGGATTGCAGCCATGTTCTTTAGGTGAGCTTTCTGCCCCCTTCTCCCCTATTCTCCTTCTGGAAACCCAGTAATTCACAAACTGATGCTTTTTTTTGGTTTCCCATTGATTACATAGATGTTTTTCACTCTTTCTTTTCTTTCTTTTTCCTTTCCAATTGGATAATTTCTTTCTTTAACTTAAAACAATTTTTAATCACAGTTGACATTCAATGTTATGTTTCATGCGTACAGCATAGTGGTTAGACATTCATACAACTTACAAAGTGATCCCTGATGGGTCTCCTTTGCAGCTCTCTGAGCGTCTTTAGTATGATTACTTTGAATTCCTCGTTGGATAAGTCCTGGATGTCCATTTCTGTGGGGCTAGTGGCCAGAGGTTTACTATATTCCTTCAGTGAACTTAAGAATCCCTGATTTTCATGATCTCTGTAGTGTCACACAGGCGTATGTGCATTTAAAGAAGCTGTCATCTCTTTATGGACTGACTTCAGTAAGGGAAGATTTGCATCTGTGGGTGGGACGTGCTGGCGTGTCTTGTGACCCTGGGTCTAGTGGTGCAGGGGGCCAAATGCAGGGCCCTAGGAGGGCAGCAGGTCCGGTGAGGGGTGTGATGTCTCTTGGACTGGCTTCGGAGGACCAGAAGCTGTGTCGTCATTGGACAGCACTACAGTGGGTCCCCAGGGGCTGCGAGGGCTCTTGGGATGCTCAGCAGTGGCCCCAGGTCCAGTGGCTAGGACCAAGGCAGGTGGCGACGGTGGCCACCACTGGTGCTGTGCGTGCACCTGGCTGTTAGGGTATCTGCAGGTGGCCATGTGGTGGCAGGGCCTCACACACACACAGAGTGGTGAGGGCACGGGCAGGAAGCAGGCGCCAGGCCCGCTGTGGGCGCCCTGGGCACTGCCGGGAGCTGGCGTCGGCGTGCAGTGCCGTGGCTGCTACAGGCTCTGGCGTGGAGGCTGGAGTTGCTTCCACTGCCATCTCGGATGAAGTTTTCAAACTGAAATGTCTAGCTACTCGGTGGCCAAACTCTAGGCTAGTGGTTCTCCAACAGGCTGCCCCCTGGAATCACCTGCGTGGCTTTCCATGAGTGAAGGGTGTCTGGGACCCCCAGACCCGTGAAATGAGAATGTCTGCCATCGGAGCCTGGCAGCACTATGAACACTCCGAGGTGACTCTGAAGGACAGCTGGGTGGGAAAGTATTCCTCTGGGTGACGTTTGGGACGGCCTAGCTCTGGGAGAACGCAGCACAGGTACGGATGGGATGGAAATGGGGAGCCGAAGTCAGTGATGTAAACCTGGAGAGCTGAGGCGGCCCGCCCCAACTCACTCCCTGCGGCGGCAGAGTTCCCGTCAGCGTCACCAGCGTTTGATAAGAAGACCAGGCCTGTCACTGTAGAATTTTTGTCCTGAAACGGGTACATATCCAGCTCTTTAAAACTGTTTTAGTACCAGTGCTAAAAATCTTTATTTTGAATAATTAATAGGCTCTGCCCATTTTACCAATGAAAAATCCATGCGTTATGCACATAAAGTCTTCACATCACTCCTGGGAAAATAGAACCTTTTCAATAAAAAACAAAGTCTACTAAAAAGTAGCATTCCCTTTGTCAGGCCAGGGCGGCCGTGCCCGTGACTAGTGCAGGAATTAGGTGCCCCGTCTTTAGCCAGCTCCTGCAAGCAGCTGTGGAGTCCGTAAAGAACTTCCTCGCCTTGGTAAGCCGCTCCGCCAGCCAGCCAGCCAGCCAGTACTGGAAAAAATTTGCTAAGTTGTGAAGCAACTGACCTAATTAATTTAAAAAAGAAAATACAAATGAATAAAATGAACTATGAAGAGAGGCGACATAAAAAACTAACGCAATCATGTTTTTCAAAGTTAGAATACAAGTTGAAAAGGATGGCTACTTACTAAGTATTTAGGCACCAATTGGAGCAGAAATGAACAAGCAGGACTAACCAATAAGAGTACAAAAATTGGAACTGTTTTTAGAATTTTAAAGGTCCATCGGGAATTAAATGGCTGTGTATCCAAGAGGAATAGTCTTGAGTGGCTTCCAGATTATTTTTAGGATCACAGTGCAGAAGTGTTTGGTGGTCCTGATACTGATGTCGCCCTGTATTTTTGGTCAAAACATGCCATTCACTCCTGCCCTGCTAAGTCAGTTGTCTCAGGAGATATAATTATACTTACATATAAAAATCTAATATTTGATGAACTTAAATTTTTTCTTACTTCTGTATTATGTAGCATATACATGTTAGAGTCTAGCCCTGGCTGGTGTGACTCAGCTGGTTGGAGCATTGCCCTATAAACAGGAAGGTCGCAGGTTCGATTCCTGGTCACGGCACATGCCTAGGTTGGGCTCGGTCAAAGTGCGTGCAGGAGACAGCCAATCGATGTTTCTCTCTCACATCAATGTTTCTCTCCCTCCCTCTCTCCTTTCCCCTCTCTCTGAGATCAATAAGCATGCCCTCGGAGGAGGATAAAAAAATAAAGTCTAATTGCTGTAGCCTAGCACGTAGGAGGCGGCACTGGACTGAGTTTTAGGAATCCTTATATTTAGACTTGACTCTCCCCCACTGGTAGCTCTTGGTGTATGTGATGAGGGTTCCTCTGTGTAGGAACGCACAGATATTTATGAGCATGTGCTTCCCGCTTCAGTTTCCCAAATTAACCTGCTTTTACAAGTGAGATGTCAAACTGCATAGGCTTCAGAACGTAAATTGTTTGCTTTTTGTCTCACCTTTAAGTACAGCGTAAGCATAAGGTAAGGTTCTAGTGGAAATTGTTACGTTTAGTTCCAATATGTTATTCAGACTCATAAAAATACTGTAAACCAGACACCATGCTGTGTTAATGTGGGAAATCATCACTTGTCTCTCCATTGTTGGTTGAATTGTAGGTAGCAGCCAAGGAAGAAATTAGAGAATGTTTTGAGTTGGAGTTCTCTGAGGACCACACAACGTATTTCAAACTGCCCAAATGCCGACGTTTTTTCCAGACCATTTTGCGGTTTCTGATGCTGGTTGACTGCCTGTTCCAGGAACTCATCCGCCAGCTGATGAACACAGCAGTGACGCTGCTCTTGGAGTTCTTTACGAATTCCGCGAGAGTGCCATTTTCTGTGGAAGTAAGGAATGAAAATCTCATCAAGTAAGTCATACTTTTTATTTATAAAAGGAATTTTTAATCATGGGGTTGTAAATATTGATTGCCACTTATGGAGGAGCTAGCCAATAGATGAAGCTAAGATTTGAAAGTTCTCCTTATAGCAAATTGTATATACTCAATTTTTACAATTATCTGAACTTGGTATCTGGTAATATCTTACTTCATACTGTCCATAAAACTTAAGAAAATTTCCCAAAATTTTTTCCAAATTCTGCATGTGTAAAATATGGGGTATCCAGGACAATATGAAATTCAAATAAACAATTTTTTAGTATAAGTGTCCCAAATATTACCTATACTAAAAATTATTGTTTGTCTGAAATTCCAATTTAATTGGGTGTTCTGTACTTTTCTAAATATGACAATTCTGTATATAGATACACTATATCTTTAAAGTTCAGAGCTAGTTCTTAAAGATACAAGAGTGATTCTAGAAGGAGCCATAAAGTTCAATTGAATTTGAATCAATTCCACTGTTAGATCTGTTGAATACAAAATATTTTCACCTTCTATTTAAACACCATTTTTTTTTAAAAAGCATTTTTCTTGTCTTCCACAACTGTATCAGTCTACTGTAATTTGTGAAACATGGACTATGAATTGAAATTGTGGAATACTTATGATTATGCCCAAACCGTCAAAATTAACAACATCATTTTGGCCAAATCAAAGTGTTAGTGTCATAGCTAAAGAGTAGCTAAAATATATCAATTCATAAAATTCTGAAGAATCGTAAAGTGAGTATAGTGTTCTCTAATTTATTCCTGAATGCACAGTGCTTCAGTCGCTTACCCAAGGCCTCGTCACTGCCTCGAGTCAGGGCCAGGACCGTGACCTGGGTACACACACAACTGTCTGCTGATAGCACACTGCAGTTTTAGTTCTTCTAATTCTGGGGTGTGTGTGTTTGTGTGTTCAGGAAAAGTTTTTCATTCTGAACATAATTATTTTAAAAACTATTATAATTCATTCAGTATATTATCGAAAATTTGTAAAACAAAAATTCTATCACTTAAATACAATGTCTCATTAGTTTGGTGTAATTTCTTCTGGACTTTTCCTCTATATTCTTCCATTGTTATAATCCTCATGTGCTACTTTATAGCCCATTTAGAAATCCAACACATCTGCATTTGTCAATGTCACAGGAGGACTACATGGGTTCTGGTTCATGTGCTGCGTCTTTGTGTGGCGTCCGACCCCCTCGGTTATCAGTCCTATTGTTATCCCTGATGAGTTCTGTGACTTAAGTTACTACTAATCTATCAGAGCTTAAGTAAGTTCCTTAAACCGCAGTTTCCTCATCTATAACCTGGAGATGACGACAGTATTTATCCTAATGTTGTTTGAGAATAAACTCAAAGCAGATGTCTGGTACGTAGCAGCCGCGATGATTGAATCCGTCTCCACTGACCTGCCCGCAACACTGACTTCTGTTTCCTTCGCAACCAGTGACGTGGCGCGTGCTGCCCTGTGCTCACTCGGGGCGGGGGCCGGGGTGGGGGGTCTGTTCAAATCCCGTGTCTGTTTTTAAATTGTGTTACTTCTCTTTTGTTGAGTTGTAAGAATTAAAAAAAAACATTTTGGATACTAGACACTTACTTTTCACCTTATATTCCCATATCTATCGTATCTTATTATGACTTGATTTTTGCATTTAACCCAACCTGATAGTTTTTGTCTTTTGCTAGGGAAATTGAGTCTATGCACATTTGGTAATGACGGGTATGGTTTAATCTTATTTTGTCCATTTTTTAACGCCCGTTACTTATTTTTCTTTGTTTATTCCTCTTCCCCTTTTCCAGTTTTCCTATTTTTGCAATTATCAGTCAGACGTCTCTTAATTCCCGTTCTCCACCTTTATAACTTAGAGTTCTTTATGCTTTTCAGTGTGTTTATGAATTCTCCATCTTCTTAGTAATTATGATTAAAATAATTTTCCCCGTTATTATATACTTGTCCACAGTTACTTTTCTATAAATGTTTCCTGTCTCTATTTTCCTCAGTTAAGGCTTGTGGAATGTTTTTACTTCCAAATTCTGCTTAAATGAGACATAAATTTTTCATGGCAGTAAAATATGAACACCATGAATTTACCATTTTTAAATACACAATTCAGTGGCATTAAGCTCGTTCGGTGTTGCGCAACCATCAGCGTGTCCATTTCTGGGCCTTTCTCACTGTCCTGAGCTGAAACTCTGTTCCCGTAAAACGGTGGCTCCTGCTTTCCCGTGCACAGCCCCCAGCGAGCCCTGCGACCTCTACTGTGCGGTCTGTGCCAGTGAACCGGCCTCTTCTAAGTAGCTCGTGTAAGTGGAGTCGCGCAGTATTTGTCTTCCATGTTTGGCTTACTTTATATAACATTTTCAAGGTTCATCCATGTCGTGGCGTGTATCAGAATTGCTTTTTTAAGGCTGAGTAATATTCCATTGTATAGACAGACCACATTTTGTTGATTCATTCATCTGCTGATGGGCGGTTGGGTTGTTTTAACCGTTTGGCCATTTGAATAATGGTGCTGTGAAGATTGATGTGCACATACCTGTCCAAGTCCCTGTTTTCACGTCTTTAGTTTATGTCGCGAGAGGCGGGATTGCTGGATCCTGTGGCTTTCCCACACTTCACTTTTTGAGGAATTCTTCTCCTGTTTTCCACAGAAGCGGCACCATTTTAATTCCCACCAGCAATGCATCAGGTTTCTACTTCACCAACACTGTTATTTTCCTTTTTAAAAAAATATGTGTATCCTCCTGTGAAGCGATATCTCATTGTGGTCTTGGTTTGTATTTCCCTAACGAGTAGAGATGCTAAGCACTTTTTGCATACTTATTGGCCATATTTCTTTGGAGGAATGTCTAGTTATTTATGTTTTATGGATGTTAACGAGATATAAGAGTTTAAAAAGACTTTTTTTCTTTCCATTTCCTATTCCAGAATATATGAGGACATCTCTCCTTTCCCTGCAAATATAATAAGGGATTCTGAAGAACTTGTTAATGATTCAAACCTACCTGCTACTTCTTTGGGAAAGACAGACGTAAAAACAGATGTTGATATTGAGGTAAAATAGTCTTTGAAAAATATAAACATAGATTTTAATGAATACATGAAAAACAAGTGAATAAGTAAAATGAGTAAGTTTTGAAATTAAAATGTGATTTATGATTAATACAGTTTCTTGCCCCAAACACACACACACCCCTTCCCATGTGCGCCTCTCTCACGTGGTCCCCTCGTTCGTGCATCATTGTGCACTCACTATCTGCCGGGCACGGCACTCGCACTGAAGTGCAGCCTTGGGCAGCTTCCCCGAAAACAGCAGCGAGTTCTGCTGTGGATAGTGACAGACTGAGGCGTTGACCTGGGGAGGCAGGAGACCCGGGACAGCCCAGGGGCGGAGCCGAGTTGGAGGACTCGCACTCCCTGACCTCAGGAGTTTTTACGAAGCTGCAGGGATGAGGGTGGTGTTTTATTGGTGATGGGACAGACAAACAGATCAGCAGCACAGGATAGAAGCCCAGAAGCAGAACCCCACAAACACAGCAGCTGGCTTTTGACAAAGAAACAAAGGCAATCAGTGGAACAAAAAGTCTTTCTCTTGTACCTGTTAAAGAATTCTTTTGTTTGATACTTACTTTGGTATACATAAGTATACATATTATAAGACAGCTAAATTAATTTTCCCCAAATGCACTAACGTAGTTTATTGAGCAGTCTGTCCTCTTCCAATTAATTAAGATGTATCTTTACCATGTGCTAAGTTTTTACATATTCTTGTACCTGTTCTTTTATTGTAATTTTTTTTATTTTTGAAGAGACCAGATCAGAGAGCTGAGTTGATCATCCTTAGTTCATGGAATACTATTTCCATCAGCTCATTCAAGGCCTCTTATTTTATTTTAGTTTTTTCCTTTTCCATATACTTAGCCAATCTTCCTCCCTCAATGAGAACTCACTGTACTATACTCTGTGTATTTCTTCAATCTACTTTCCGTAAGTTCACAATGAAATTTTAAAAACAATATTGGCTATTGGTATATTCTTGTTGACGTTTGCGTAAATGCCATTGCGCCGCCATTCTGTTTTTGTATTTTTTCACGCCACATCATGTTGTTAAGCTTCATCTCATACAGAGCTGGATGCAGAGCTAGATCTCCTGGCGGCAGACCACCAAATCACCCTCCCTCGAAGGACTCATGGCTCCAGGGGCTGGGAGCGCTGTCCGCAGGGAGCCTGTAGCTGTCGGCTCCCTCAGAGATTGCTCCAGCTGCACCCCCGAGTCCAAGGCCGAGCCCCCTTGTGGGGTAGCCCACATGCACTGGATAATCCTGCAGGGTATAACAGCATGGCATTGCAGCCCAGCTCGGGGCAACTCTGAAGGGCTCTTCTAGCCCTAGAGCTCCCAGGGGGTTGGCCCAGGCTGCTGCCACCCACTCTGCCTCCGTGAGGTCCCTTCCTCTGGTGTTGACCCCAAGGACATTCCTTAATAAAAACCCTGCCTGCCTCAGGATCTGCCTCTAGGGAACCCAATCTATGACAGTGTACACACACACACACACACACACACGCGCACACAGTTTATTGTTGGTGATTGTTGCATGGTATTTCCATACATCGGCTTTTATATGTCTGTTCTCCAAACGCTCAGGTTACTTCCGAGACTACACCACCACTAACAAGGCAGCAGTAAGCAGCCTCTGGGCAGGTTTATTTGTCGGACTAGGTGAAAACTTCTCCGTGCTACAGATCAGCGCAGATCATGGGGCCCGAGGATAGAGACGGTTTATTTTCAAACACTGCCATCTTGCCCCCCCGCCCCCCAAGAGTTCCATTCCCATTGCCGGTGCCTTTCTCCCCAGACCTCTGATTCATATCATTTCTCCATATTTGATGACCGTTTAATCTTTGTTAGTCTGATGTGTAGTATCTCACATTTTATTTCTAAATTTCTTTAATAGTGAAGCTTAACATCTGTATTAACTCTTATTTTCCTTCTTTGAGTTGCTTATTGTTGTCTTTTGAACTTTTTTTTTTTTCTTTTGGGCTTCTTATTTTTAGGACTCTCCAGTATGTTCTGGATATTCATTATTTGTTCATTTTAGACTGTAAATACCAGCTCTCAGGCTTGTCCGCACCTGTCAGCCTCACCTGTAGATCTCCATCCCATAAATTCTTAATGTCGATGTGTTAAAGCTCAGCACCGGCTCTGATTTTCCAGTCCGCTTGTGAGTCGATTTGACGCATGCAGCTGCAGGGCCTCTGACCCCTGCCTGTCCCTGATTCCATTTCTGCCCACCGCCCAGATTTCAGCATCTTGCTCACACTTTGCCCCCAGTACCTGACCTTGGTGAGCTCCTATTTTTGCCTGTGCTGACCTCATGTTTGATGTGGACTGCCTTTTGGAGCTCATTCTAATACCCAGTCCAAGATACATAGTTTGTTTATTTTAGGATATGCTGAGTCAGAGCTATCTGTGAGCAACCGGGTAAAAATGGATCTGACTCTCTCTCCTGAGAGATCAGGACTGGAGTCCTTCCCCACTTCCTGTGGCATGCCGTAGAACTTACTGCTTCATTCAGTTTACCACGTAGAGGAATCAGACTATTTGTGAGTCATTCTTGTTGGCACAAACAGCCTAACAGCCAAAAAGTGACTTTCTTACAAAAAGATTTGCAAGCCCCAGTCCATGTTGTCATTAGGGCTTGGAGTCACAGACCCACGACTCGGTTCCAGCCTTGCCACGTGCTAGCAGTGCCGCCTCTGGCACAGCGACATAAGCTTCCTGAGCCTCAGTTTCTTTTCACGTGCAGCAGAAGTCCTCATTCCTGCCCGGGGTTCCTGTGCGGATGAGGTGAGGTGACCTGTTTGCCGCAGCGCCCAGGCCACGTCACACAGTGACACTGTGTCAGTAGTGAGTGCACTGTGAGTTCTGTGTCGGCTGTAAGTCTGCCCAGGTGTCTGGATGTCGAACCATATGATGCGCACTTCCAGAATGACTCTATGCTGAATGTTTAGGTCCTGTAATATTAGAAGGTAAATAGGGCAGGGGGGTCAGCCAGCCCAGAGTTAGGGGTTATTTTCCAGAATAAGCGTGCAGAGCATTGTGTACTTGTTTGGAATTGTCTGTGTGGGCTTTTTTCTTGTGATAAAACATAACCTAAAATTGACCATTTTAACCATTTTTCCAATGTATAATTCAGTGGCATTAGTCCATGCACGGTGTTGTGCCACCAGCGCCATCACCCACTTCCAGAACTTTCTCATCCTCCCAAACAGAAACTCTGCCCCCGTTTGTGTGGAGCCTGCAGGGCCCGCACGTCACCCTCAGCACCTGCCCAGGCTCTTTCCCGGCAGCTCCATAGCGGGCCAACAGCGCTCGCTCGTACCGCGAACGCCTGTATTTGCTGCTGGCCGGAACCGAAGGCCGGGCTCCGGCCGGTGACTCCATGCCTGCAGTGATACACACGTCCCCGGCGCCTCCAGCACCGAGGACTGGGGGTGGGGGGTGAGGGGTGAGGACCTGGAGAGCTCATGCCCAGCCGGAGCCCCGGCGCAGCTACATCATGTCCATTCTGTTCCTATTCCTGTTGTTTTCTGTCGGGACGCCTGGGCCCGCCTGTGCGTGCTGCAGGGAAGGGCCAGGGCCTGTGGCAGTGCCTTTGAAATGTGTTCGTGACCAGCCAGGTCCTGAACTCGGGCACACAGCAGAGCCACCGTTCAGCTTTTAAGTGATTCGGCTTCCCGGACCCTGCCCCTCTGACTTCTAACTCAGTCCTTGGGATAGGGCCTGAGAATTCGTACTTTTAATGAGCTCTAAGAGGATTAATATGTGGCCATTCTGGCATCCATTTACACAGCTTTTTGTAGGGGGAAATATTGGAATCTATCTTTAATTTTACATTTGTTTATTTTAGCATGCAAATATCAGTTCTGTGGTAATACAATGTCACTCAATTACACTGAAGTTATTTACCATGTAGAATTTAGGTCTGTATTATTCTAAATGAAATGTTCTTTTCATTGCTGTTCTGTCCCTGGAACTCTAACCTGCCTGTTAAATTAGATTTTGAATAGCATGACAACGGACAAGGATCTGAGCAAAATATACGCACCGATATTTGAAGTAAATCTGTGCTTGAGAATTCCTGCGGAGAGCGATGCTTACAGAAATTCCGAGGAGAACTTTCAGGAATCTGCTGAGTGCTCGGGAAAATCGGTGATGTGTCAAGAGGAGGAAACGTCAACAGGTGACGTCAGTTGTGTCATAAAACGCTCAAACGACGTACTCGCAGTAACGAACCCCCCAAAAAAGAATGACAACCTTGAAGAAATTCTTTCCGGTAAGACAAATGAGACTATTAAGAAGGAAGGGGGAGCCCTGGCCGATGTGGCTCACTTGGTTGGAGCGTCATCCGGTGACCAAAATGGGGCGGGTTTGAGTCCCAGTCCAGGCGCACGTGGGAGGCAACCCGCCGATGCTTCGCTCTCCCATCAGTGTTTCTCTCTCTCCCTTCTAAAAGCAGTGAAACAGTGTCCTCGGATGAGGATAAATAATGATAAAGAAGAATGAAGGGAAATACCCTAATAGCTGGGAATTAACAAGTGGGAGAAAGTAGAACAGTTTGTGTGCTGTCGATCAGTAGGTTGTGGTTTTTGCGCGTATTGGACACGCACAGCTAGCATGAACTCAGCTCATGTGCACGTGGGCAGCCACGCCGTCACTCATTTTCACCTTCACACACATACCATCATCACTGAGGAGCCCTGAGCACCCCCTTCCTGAGGAGGAACAGCACCTGGGACTCCAGGAAAGATGAAGACTCGCGGACTCCATCGGAGACCCCCGTAATCAGAGTCCAGGGTTGGGGGGTGGCGCACTGCTTGAACACGGTCTTTCCAGGTTATTCTCAGGGTGATTGGAAAGCGCTGACATGTATCAACTTGTCATTTGTTTATTTTTAGGGAAGGGAGGGAGAATGGGAGAGAGACATTGATGTGTGGTTGCCTCTCACACGCCCCCTACTGGGGACCTGGCCCACAACCCAGGCATGTGCCCTGACTGGGAATCAAACCATTGACCTTTGGGTTTGCAGGCTGGCACTCAGTCCACTGAGCCACACCAGCCAGGGTTCAACCTGTCATTTAGCCAATATAAATATTAATCAATTTTTTTATTCTCTTTCTTTCACTGGATCCTAATAGATGTAGATGTCTCCTTTGACTTTGAGAATAAATATGATGAGTAAGTAGTAAACATTTTTGAAATTACAAGTAATTGTATTTTATATGTTAGTTACTGCATTATTCTGAAATGTGCTTTTATTGTTTTTTCTCCTAGACCTTTAGAATTCCCCACAAACCTCTTTATTGCTCCCAACAGATTGGAGTTTTCAATAAAAATTCAAAATATGGTGACTGAGATTGAAAAATGTATAAGTAAGTGTTTTAAATATTTAATTAGATACATAGTATTCTTCAGCAATATTTTCTTAACTTTAGGCATTTGATGCCTTTACCTAGGGATGTGGCAGATTATAGTATATTAGGGACATAAATCCACACTCTTTGGGATAAATCAACGTGAATTTGGAATTACTTGAGCATGGGGGAGTTGAACACATAACCATAGAATCAGAAAAATAGAGAAGGCTTGGAGTTTTTCCCAGTTGACGTACTACAGAATCTTAAGAGACTTTAAGCGAATAGGCAGTATCTTCTATATCACAGCAAATCACAGCAAAAGAAAGATACTGTTTCCACCTTATGCAGAGTTTCATTCTTTTCTGGCTGCACAAACCACCTGAGGTTACATGGCAGTTACTAGTCTGACCATGAATTGACCCCGCTTCACAGTCTGGGTCTTACACAGACCTAGAAGTGCGTCTGACCCTTTGCAGCTCCCTAGACGTGGCATTGTCCTCCAGTCGCATCCTGGTTGCTGCGTTCAGAGGACCCTCTTTCCAGCCGAAGCCGGTCTCCGAGGCGTTATCTGATTTCTCTTTGCCGGCCTCAGGAGTCCAGCCTTCCTCCCTCTATTGAATGTTGGGTTGTGGGAGGGCTTTACGTGTCCTCTGGATGCAAGTTCTTTCTCCGTTACAAGGTTTGCAAACGTTTTCTCCCAGTATGTGCCGTATCCTTTCATTCTTTTTCACGGAGCTAAACTTCGTAATTTTGATAAAATACAGCTTATTGATTTTTTTCCCTCCCACACATGATGCCTTCAGTTTTGTATTTAAAAACACTTTTGTCTAACTCACAATCATACAGATTTTTCCTATGTTTTCTTCTAGAAGATTTATAGACACGACGTGTGTTTTATTTTTTAGGTATATGATTCATCTTGAGTTGCTATTTTAAAATGTATAAAGTGAGGTCAAAGTTCTTTTTTTGCCTATGAATATCCAATTGTCCAGCTAGATTATGAACTCATTAGTAATAGAGGCTGTATCTTCCCATCTTAATAGCCTCACGATGGTAGAATGCTCTTCACACAGCATACACACTTCAACTTATGTCAACTTAATGACTTATTCTTAGTTTCTGTTTTCATCAGGCCTGCCCCACCCCACCAGTTATCTAAGACTGGTTCTTTCATTTGCATAATACTAAGACCAGACTTTTACACCTGCCTTCGAGTTCCATTCATCAGTAGAGACTACACTCTGTTCCCCATAATAAATCGGCCCTAGTTATCAGTAGTTCAGATGCCATGGATAATTTTCAGGTGTGGCTTACATTGGGACTTCTGAAAATACTAACTTTTTGCTTCTATATTTTAGCCAAGATCATTCCGCTTTGCCAAGATCCCCGCCTGTCTGTCTTTACTGATTTGATTTTAATTACGGATTTATCTAATAAGTCACAAAGTATAATAGACTATAAGAAGCAACCCAGATGGCCGGATTGTCAGATCCTTTTTGAAATGGATCCTGCCTACCAAAAGAAAGTAAGTTGAAAAGTTTCTCTTAAGGAATATTTGGTATAATGAGCAGAAACGCACTGACATTCTTAGATGAAAGGGATTTAAGGAAAAATTGTGGTATAATTTATAGCGATTGGAAGATCATTCCCAATTTGTCTTCCTCGTGATATTTCCTCTCTGTTCACCTTTTTCTTCCCAGCTTCCCCTGTGAAAATGAGCTTTGTCCTTCATGGTTCCCTCAGAGCATTGCCCTGCCAATGTGTCCACATGCCCTGGCCCTGCTTGTCCTGGCGCCATCTGACTGCGAATTTTGGTTCCAATTCACAAGGGAATGGAACGGTCTTCGCTTGGGTCAGGATTCCACCCATCCAAAGCAGCCATGTCTTGGGCACTGGGCAACGCCCGTAGTCCACAGAAGTGGTCTCCTCTGGGGCATAGAGTGTGGGCAGTCGTAACAGGGTGACCAGCCAAGGAACCGGTGACCAGTGTCCCTAGAACATGGCCCCGAATAATATGCTAATTACAGACTTAAACGACCTTGTAAACCTTTCCATAAAAGCCAGATGCAAAAAGTGACGTGAATTTCTTAAAGTCTTCAGTTTTCAACATATGTATTTAGTAGAGGTTCCTAATGAAATGAACTCCACGTTACAACTGGCACGTATCTTTAGCAGAATTGTTAGTATCTCAGGCCAGGCTTTTTCACACTCTTCAAGTAAAATTCTGACTAGCTTGTTAACATTTTCACTTACAGATTGTGAGCATCCTGACTATTATTGGAAATTTAATGTGCCTCGTCAGTGCGTACAGCTGCAAATTTACCAAATATTGTGCCATTGTGGAGAACGCCAAAATCATGAGTCTGAAAATATCGTCTATGCAAGAACTGACTTCAAAAGAGTTTAGAGCTGTCCTAGCTAAATTCAGAAATTATCTCAAACAAATTGTCATCATGGCCATCGAGAAGCGTATTGGTATTTTCAAGGTTACAAGTCTTGGTTACCAGTCAGAATGCTTACCGTATGTTGAGAATATCATTCATACAAGCCAGGACCTCCTGCGATCTCTAATTGAAAACAAGAATGCAAATCTATTGGAAGTAAGTATTTTGGAAATTCCTATTACTTGAGAATCTTTAAGATGAGTAGATTACACTTATAAAATATGCACTTGGAAAACATACATGATAGTATTGTCCTCCAAAAAATTCCAATGTGCATTGTATTTGTTTGGGTCTTTGATCAGATTTCGGTTCCTCAAAGAAACCTTCTCTAAAGCTGTACCCTGCATCCCCTTCTACTTGCCTTCCCTGTTGGGAAAGGGACATGACACGAAGCCACTTGAGTGTTTGCGCGGCCTGCTCCGGCTGTGACAGGAAGGACAGATGCATGGGGACGGGCCAGGAGGAATGTTGTTCTGGGATCCAGGGTTCCCAGAGGCGAGGGTAGCCTGGACCTGGGAAGTAACGCCGGGCAGTCTGAGAAGTACGTGGGGTGGAGGTGGCTTTGAGAGATGGAATCTCAAGCTTTAGTGATTGACCCAATAGAAGGAATAAGAGAAAAACCAGGAATAGTGAAAAAAATCATAATGATTCCAGGTTGTAGAATTGTCCTTGCGAGAGCTGGAACGGGATCCCACGGAAATAGAAGAATTTTTGGAGCATTTTACCTTTTTGGATGCAGTTTCCTCAAAAATATCTCACTTAGAAAAAGAGTATTCGACAGTTGCTCAGCTGTATTCTGTTCTAAGGTATTACCAGATCCATATTTCAGAAGAGCAAGTTGCCATCCATAAAATCCTCCTAATGAAGTTCGCTCACCTGAAAGCTGCTGTGAAGTTAAGTGAAGCAAACAAAGAGGCTACCATCGCTCAGTTCAGAGACAACTTGGAAGTGTATGTCACTGGGCTCCGGGTCGACATCAGCACTTTAAAGGCCAAAGTAAGTGTTTGTTTTTCATTAAAAATCGACTTGACCTTAGTCTCGCATAGGCCTAAGCAAATAGGTATTTTCTTTCCATGGACTCCTCTTAGGTGAATAATTTAATCCGTGTGCTCTTAACGTGGAATCCACAAACGGCATGTTGGTGATTTGTGATCCCGAATGGGAAGTAAAATCACAGGTCTGTTTTCACTAACCTCTCACTGAAGTTTAGCATTTTCTTCAGTGGCGAGTGAATGTAAACAGCAAATCACAGCAAAGCTGATGACTTTCTCCATAGACTTCAGCAGACTTCCGAAGGGGCGGCCACAGCGGGAAAGGGCTGAGGAACCCGGAGATGGGTCTGGGCCCAGCGGTCACGAGAGTTCCAGCTGCACTCACTTGTCACGGGGAGCAGACTGTAACCTACACACCGAACACTTACTGCGCCTCTGCCCTGTGTCAGTAACTACGCTGGATGCTTTGCTCTTTTGTCTGCGTGGGAAAACCTGGCCCTTAGATTTTAAGGGCTTAAGTCACGTGCCTGCTCTCACACAGCAAGTAAGAGCCGGGGTACCAGAAACCTTACTCCTCACCACCGTTATATGTTATATTTACTCTCTGTGTTTTGAATACCTAATACGTATTTGGCACAGTGTTACTTATTGCTGCTTCTCAGTTTCTCCATCTGCACAGTTGGCCCATTCTGCTCCACGGAAATGTAACGGAGATCACAGGAGACTCCTTGATGCACACATCCATCCCAGT
Organism: Micronycteris hirsuta; assembly: GCA_004026765.1. Lineage (NCBI taxonomy): Eukaryota > Metazoa > Chordata > Mammalia > Chiroptera > Phyllostomidae > Micronycteris > Micronycteris hirsuta. Next base: position 72,002 of record PVJI01003822.1, on the reverse strand, counting down.
CTTTGAAATACCACTGGAAGTTTACAGACACATATGTGCAAAGTTCCTTGTTCACCCTCTTTGTATCTAAGTGTATTACGTGGGACCCTGGCTGAACGGAGATGTGTTGCAATCAATTCGTTGCGAGGGAATCAAGGTGGAGTGGGGGACATGGAAATGCAGTGTGACTGCCACAAAGGACTCGAAGGAGCTTGTAGGAATCTCTCCAACTGGGATGGCCCAGAGCCACCTTCCTGGAGGGAAGCCAGCAGGCTGGGCCTTGACACCTTTGCATGGGCCTGCAGGGGGGTGTGACCTTTGGTGACTTAGCTCTTTGTGGCCACTGGTGGTCCCTGGGAGGGACTCTGCTCTGCAGGGTAAACATCTGTGTTCAGGTTCTGTTCTCTCCTCTGTCACCTCCATCTTGCTGCTGAGCCAGACCCAGTGAGATTTAGTTTTCTTTGTTGTTTTTCGGTTCTGAAATTTCCATGTTTCTTCATTATGTCTTTTTGGTTTTCTTTGCTATGGCATTCTATTTTCCCACTGGTCTCAAGAGTATTCGTTCATTTTTTTTTCTTCTGGTGCAGCATTTTTATAATTCCTGCTTTAAACTCTTTGTTAGATAATTCCAACATCTGTGTCATCTGGCATTTGTCAATTATCTTTTCCCACGTGTGTTGCGGTTTTCCTGATTTTTTATAGATTAACTCTGTATTATATATTCTGGATTTAATATGCTATGAGGTTCTGTGTCTTATTAAGTCCCATAACAGGGGTGTCAAACTCATTTTCACCGGGGGCGACATCAGCCTCTTGGTTGCCTTCAAAGGGCCGGATGTAATTTTAGGACTGTGTAAGTGTAACTACTCCTTAACGTTTAAGTGAGAGTTCGGTGCTGCCGCCAGGTAGAAACAAGGTGCTGGGCAGATAAAACAAGGTGGAGGGCCGGATTCAGCCCTTGGGGCTTGTGTTTGCCCCTGCGTCATAGAACATGGATATTTTGGTTCTTTAGAAGGCAGCTGACTTAGGTGTAGGTGACATGTTTCAATCCACTTTTGGGGGCCGCTCGCTATTCTGGTGTCATTTCAAAGATTGAAGCCTTTGCAGTGCTATTCAGATTTGCGCCATACGGGGGCACCAGTCAGCGGTTGGTTTGGTTCTGCGTAGTGGATGTTGCTATGCTAAATAGGGTTAGATCCCTATTTTCCAGATTCCAAGCGCTGTTCTTTTCAGTCCTCTGGTTAGAAAGCTTGGGCTTGTAGCAGTGCTCTGCCATCCACTTCCACAGCTGCGCCCACATCTGGGGCAAGGCAGCAAAACCCAGAGAGAAAAAACTCAGGGTTGACCCTCCCTGGGACCCCAGCTCAGCAGGAAGCTCCTGAGGCTTTTCTTGGCCCCAGCTGCCAACACCACCCTGGAACTGCTTGAGAGCTGGGGTGTGACTGTCAAGATAACTCATTTACAAACATAAATAAGTATTAATGAATGGGAAATTATGGGAGGAGCCTAAGGAAAACCATTTTATCCATTATTGTCCATTTTAATAGGTGTCACTGTTATTATATAGTAAGCCTTATCCACTATCACAGAAATAGGGTTTATCAGTTTTATGCAATTCACTGATTGTGACTGCAAGACCCATGTAACAATGTTATATGCAATTCCGTGCGCTGATTTGAAAACACAGTAAGATGATAGAATCCAGATTCACTTATTCTTTCGACAACTATTCAGTAAACAGCTGCCATCTTCACTGTCTTGTACTAGGTTCTCTGCGGTGCACAAAAAATAAATTGCTGAAACTACCCCTAATCTTGATTTAGTAAGGGAAAATCAGGGCAAAATGTTACTTGTGCCCGTCTTTGGACGTCAGTGTTGCAAATGTGGGACGGTAAGACTCACGCGGGAGGCGGCGCGTGACAAGCAGCATACAAGTTAGACAGCCTTGGACGGGGTCAGGAGGAGGACATGCAGGCCAGTCCCTGGAACCTCCACGGACCATCTGCTGATGGGGAAATTCTTTATAACCTCAGAATTTCTTTGAAAAATTGTGAAAAGTATTCATTATCTTTCAGGATCGCTGCATGGATTTAGTAAGGAAGGTAATGTGCCTGAAATAGAGAAGGCACGCAGTAAATGATAGATCTGGTGGTGATAATATTAAAATAATTAAAATGAACTGTAATAAACACATGTAGTTATAGACTAGAGGTAATCTTTTCAGACGACAGTTGCGAATCCTGCTCGGTGAAGCGTGGACCGCACGCCGTCGTGCTCTCGGTGAGCGTGCGTAAGCGCCGCGCCGAGCGTCGTGAGCTCTCAGGATGTGTTGTTGTGACTTTGCAGATAAGCACCCCCGTTCTCTTACACGCCGGCACTCGCATGTCGACGGCAATGGAAATGATCCAGGCCTTCTCCCAGGAAGCTGCGAGCCTGGCTAACAGAGTGAAAGTGTACACAGACTACCCGCATTATTTCATGGATGCCAAGACTCACATGCATTCTCTTAACTTGGAAGAGATCACGCAGATCGCGCTGTCGGAGATCGCCGACATCGAGTACAACTTAACCTTGAGGAAACTGCTGTGGGACGCGCAGGAGGAGTGGGGAGCGCTCGTTCAGGAATGGAGGAGGAGTACTCTCCTCAATATCGATACAGAATCGATACAGAGAAATGTTTCAAAATGGATGAACATCATCTTCATCCTAGAAAAAGGTAAAAGTGCCTTTCTCGTGTTTCCCCACCTAGGATTACACGCCAGATGCCCTCTGGGGCAGCAGCATCTTCGTGTGTTTGCCTGTTCCCAAGGCGTGGTCATCAGTGACGGGAGAGGCAGTGTGGGCTCATAGGTAGGGTGGTTTTCTCCAGCAAAAAAAAAGAGATGAAAACTTTGCCAAAACATTTTTTAAGTAATGAATAACAATATGTGTGTCTTTTAAAAGTTGGGTCCCCAGCTGGAGCCCAGACACTCCCCCATGATTCTGGCTCCTCTTAGGGCGGGTGTTTGACGACCGGTGCCCACCTGCAGCATCTCGACCCAGACCCTCCCCGTGGATGCCTGTGGTGTCCTCTGGGCAGTGGTACCCTCACAGTCGTCCGGAGAGGTTCCCCTCCTGCCGATCGTCAGCCCTGAGGTCTTGTCCATGCAGAGAGGCTGTCCCTGCGTGAGTGCTTCTGAAGCGGCATGTCCCTTCCACAAGGACACTTGTATTCCACTTGGGAAGGGAATGCTTTGGACTTTTAAATTCCTCCCTTATCTCTCGGCCGTACTCCAGACAAACACGTTCGTTTGCTTGTTTTTCAATTATACAGGAAATACAACAATATCACAAAAGTTGAGTAAAGAGAAAAATCGGGAGCAAATCACCCACAGTCCCCCTGCTCTTCTGTAACACTCGTTTTGTGCCTTCTCTCAGCATTTTGCTGGGTATGTTTTGGAGAACAGTGTAGAAAGTAATAAACACCTTCTTTTATCCGTAGTTTCCCAGGTAAAATCTTGCTGTTTACCCAAGTGTAGACTTGCAAAAACCAAAGTTATTTTCTTGTCCTTTTATTTAACCATGTCTTGAAAAAAAACATTTTGTTACTCAGCGTGCCTTTATAAAAGAAGCCCCATGTGTACAAACCGGGTATAGTTTTCGGTTCTCCCGAGTCCCCACCCGGGGCCGTTTCTCTGCCCCTCCCTGTTCTTCTATGGCCAAGGCCTGAACCGTGAACTGCGGGGCTGCGTCTCAGTGCTCCACCAGCGCCAGAGGACCCTCACCTGCCTCTCCTGCAGTTCGGTGTCAGTGTCATTTCTTTATGAGATGACAGTGACTGTTTTCCCTCCATAATGTTCTTCCTGACTGAGTGGCATCTAAAAGCCCGAAATCTATTCCAGCCTTTCCAGTGCAAACGCTTGCGCCTGTCTGTCCCTTTACCTGTCCTGTCGGTGACAATCTGGGAAACTCTGCAGCAGCGGGCTTCCCTAGTATCAAATCGTATCAGAGAGCGTGCCTCCCGTGGTCTTGGGCTTTAACCTCCAGTGCTGACCACCATTGCTCTTTAGTCCATTGTTCGTTCTATGGGAGGCTGCATGGTCAAAGCTCATTATTTCAGTGCAGACTAATGACTGATAGACTGAGTCTGGTTTAGGGAATGTGATGAACGGACCGTCAGCCCGCTGACCATTGCTTCCTACAGGTCTGCCTAGAAACAACATGGTAACGCATCTCAAGCAGTCCGTGATGGACTTCAAACAGCAGCTGCCCGTCATCACAGCCCTGGGGAACCCCTGCCTCCAGCTCCGGCACTGGAGCGCCCTCCAGGCGGCTATCGGAAAGTCAGCCTGTTTCCATAAAAACTGTACAGTGGAGAGTCTCCTAGCGCTCAAGGTGAGTGCAAATGGTTTGAAAAAATGGGGTGAAATGACAGAGCGGTCCATCTCACGTGAGCAAGTAAATCTGTAGGAAATAGGAATCAGAAAAGGGAGAAATGTATGGAGTGTCTGGGGAAGTAGGAGTTTTTTGGTAGATGGGTGGTAGGAGGAGGTGGTTGGCCGTATTGGTTAAGACATACATCCATTCATTATGCCATTATTACCCAGGTGACTAGAACCCTGGTTTTCATGTGTAACAAATGAAATTAGTGTTGTATTATTTAGAGTGCTTTAATATAGACAGAATATATTTTATAGGCATAGAAAAATCAAAATACTATATATTCCATTTTATATAAAATGAAAATATATTAAGAACATGTTAGGATAGCCCTACCAATAACTTAATATTTTATTTTAAATACATAATTAGCAGCAATTTATATGCCATATAGGTTTTGCTATAAAGGTAGAGTTTTTCCATGATTTTTTAAAAGATTTATTTATTTTTAGACAGAGGGGAAGGGAGGGAGAAAGAGAGGCTTTTACACGTACCCCTATGGGGACCTCGCTGGCTACCCAGGCATGTGCCCTGACTGGGAATTGAACCAACGACCCTTTGGTTCACAGGCCAGCGCTCAATCCAGTGAGCCACACCAGCCAGGGCATCCACGATTTTTATGGTTAAAAGTTCTTCTATTTTCGTGCCTGGTTTACAGTAAGCTCCACTGATGTTTCATGTGTCGGTGTAGACAGTCTAAGGAAATCAGTAACTGTTTTTTTTTTAAAGATTTTATTTATTTATTTTCAGAGAGAGGAGAAGGGAGGGAGAAAGAACAATGTATGGTTGCCTCTCACATGGCCCTCACTGGGGACCTGGCCCGCAACCCAGGCATGTGCCCTGACGGGGATCGAACCGGGACCCTCTGGTTCCCAGCCCGCGCTCAATCCACTGAGCTACACCAGCTGGGCTCAGTAACAGTGTTTTTATACCTATAATTTCTACTAAATGATTTGTTGTAATGATGAAATTGGATTAAAAATTTAAAAAGAATTTTTTACTTTAAAATTTTTAAAAAGAATTTTAAAAACTACTTTAATTGATATTTAAAGTTATTTTATATCTCCAGCCCTAACCTCATTCTCCCTCCTGAATTCATATGTCTAATTTCCTATTCAATATCTCCATTTACATGTCTAAAAGGTATGTCAAAATTAACGTGGCCAAAGAGACACTTCTTATTCTCCATCTCCCAGATTCTGCTCCTCCTCTCTTCCCCATTTCAGCAATGGCATCTCCACACCCCCCCCCCCCCGGTTGCTTAAGCTAAAAATTATGAAATAATCTTTTAATCTTCTCTCGCTCTCTTATTCTTCGTCCCACCTAAATCTCCCATTCTTTCCTGGATCATTACCGCAGCTTCCTAACTGGCCTACATGCCAAGGATGAATTCAGCGAAGTGTCTAGATAATTTCAGAATATATAGGTTAATGCCAACAGCTAAGTTCATTCAAACCAGCATTCCAAAAGTCTAGCACAATGTCAATGACATTTTTATTTTCTGAGCCTTGGGTTCTTGGAATCATTTCTGGGCAAGTCAAGAAAAGGGTGGAATCTGGCAGACGACGCGGAGTAGCAAGCAGTGGAAGGCAGGACGGACAGGCCCGGAGGGGGTCTGCCGGGGGCCTGCGTGGGTTCGTTTGGTGACCTCCAGCCCCTCCCAGGATTCCGAGGAGCTGTCCTTGTATTTCTCAAGTGACCAGATGGTTTAAACAGGAAGTCCCATGCAGTCCTTGGAGGATCCAAATGAAAATAATTCAACATCTGAACGAAAATGGACCAGGTCTTCAGCCTCTGAATGCTGTAGCCAGGAGTCAGAGGTGCCCTGTCCTCTCGAGGTTAATTATTATCACAGAGGGGACGGACAGTCAGTTGGTAATCTCAACCGAGCTCTGAGAGTCCCTGGATGACTTTGGTCGTCCTGTAGGAATCCGGCACTGCGTCTGGTGGAACGTAAGCGCCGAGTTGAACAGGCTCTGGCCGGCAGACCCACCCTCATTGAGGGAAGCACACGTGTCACTCGGGGTTGGCCCAGGGAAGGTGGTCACGCCACAAGGCGGTCCAGGGCAGGCACGGACACAAGCTCATTTGTGACCCTATTAATTGAATATGTTTTGCTTTTGTCTAACAACCATTCTGTCCCAGACGTTACGCAGGTTCCGAAAAGCCCGTGACGTGAAAAGCAATGTCACAAAGTAAATAAAATGGGAGAGGCCAGTAGTATGCGTAGGCGAACACAGCTACTTCGTTGTTACCCATTTCACTTTCGAAGCCAGGTGCTTTCTCACAGCGGCAGTAACTATGATCGGTTTTAAGATTCATCCAAAACTTTCAGACTCCTACCAAGCCATTTGGGAGACCTGACCATTTGTTGGTCAAGTCCCAGACTTCGACCATAAAGAAAGGGCTAGATCCACTTGGTTGGGATTTTGCTTTAGATGTTATCCATGTCTGGATTTAGGAATACTTGGCAATTTCAGTGTGTCCGCACTAGGCACAAAGTCCTTCCTTCAGCGCGGAAATGTGAGTCCTACAGTTTCTCGTCTGCCTTTGCTGAATCACCCATGTTGAAGGGCGAGCCTCTTTCCCAAAGCTGTCCCTTAAAGGCCGTACGCAGCCAACTGATGCCACCATCCTTATATCCCTTCGCAGTTCCGTAAGAGACGTGTGAAAACTAATCATGTCTGTTCCTAGTCCCCACTGAGCTGCATTAACAAAATGCAGGGCATGGGCGTCACTCTCTGGCCCCGTGGGAATGACATGGGGCCGCAGGGGTGGAGTCCTCTTTCCACGGTGAAAGCGGTCAGTCCAGCTCGCTGGCTCTGAGACGTGCAGGTGAGACGCCCCCTGAGTACTTCTGTCGTGGTGGGTAAATCCAGGGATCTTGTATCAGAGTCTTGTCCTGTGGGAACTGTCAGGCAGGGCACATGGAAAGACCTATATAAACTTCACCAACGTGTTTTGAGAAGAACTTACCCTCTTCGAAAGAGGTGGCAAAGAGAGGGGAGCCATAGAAGGTTGCGAACACTCTCCCGGATAAGATCACGTCCCAGGAATTATTGTAGAAAGTGTGTCACAAGACAATTAACAGCCGACATCAGCACAGAGAAGACAGAGTCGGAGGAAGTAATCCCGTCTGCACACGTACAGAAGGTGCTGTTCACTGGTCTTTCGCTGACGGGAATCAGAGGCAGCAGACGCTGTGAAGAGAAGTCTCCACTGAGCAAGAAGGACGTGAGGAGGACGATGACAGATTCGGGGGAAGGGCCGTGCCACCGGGAAGGCTGCGGCTAGGGGGGAACCTAACTGGAGTCGCATCTTCAACACACTCGTTTACATCTTTCATCTTGAATGTATCAGGAATTATTTGCTCCACTGGATATTAAAAAAAATATGTTGTTTTTTTTTTCATTTTAGATGTTTCAATATGAAAGTGAAATAAATGAAATATCAACCTCAGCAACTCGTGAAAGTGTCCTTGAAAAAATGCTCTTCAAGATCATCGACCTTTGGAACACGACCCCCTTGCACTTAGTTCTCCATCACACGGAGACTGGCGCTGTCCTCATCATTTCGTCTCTGGATGACTTGCTGGCTCAGTTAGAAGAATCTCAGATGACCCTGGCAACAGTTAAAGGATCCTCCTATATCGAGCCCATTAAGGTAAATATTAGGGCAAAGGGAAAATGTTGAAATTGTCTGCGGTTTTGTGTCACTTTAAGTTTTTGCGGTCTTGTGAACTTTTGAATTGAGTAACTCATTCGTACACTCATAGAGAAATGGATTGAATATTTAGTACTTACACTACCAAAAATAACTTTTTATGGAAATGTTCTTCATTGCTCAGGAGGGAGTGTCAGGGAGTTTAATTTGGGCAGTGTCCTTTGGAGAGGACAGGGGTAGCACCCCTAAGGCATGACTGTACCAGCGGCACCGCACGAGGGCAGCGGCGCCTGGGCCGGGGCCTCTGCCCGGGGGCTGCTTGCCGCGTGGATGCCTTGCTTCCGCTGCCCGTGCGACTGCCCTCCCCAGACGGAGCACGATTAGAGCCCCATTCGCGCGGGGACCCTGCGTCAGTTCCATCCTGTGTGTCAGCGACTGACCATCACTTCTGAGTTTGAGCTCCGTTTCTGTTCGATGGCTCTTGCAGTTTCCTGTGCTTAGGTCTGTGCGTTCCTGTCGTTGCAGGACCTCGTGGACAGATGGGACCAGAACTTGACTCTCTTCTCGTACACTCTCGAGAAATGGGTGAACTGTCAAAGAGCGTGGCTTTCTCTTGAACCAGTCTTTAATTCTTTAGAAATACAAAGGTAAAAACTTAAAATACACCACATTCAGGTAAAAAAAAAAAAAAAAAAGCATGGCGGGTAGTTTATTTCCTGTAATCTTTGAAACATTCTCAAAGCATCCTATCAGTAGGCATAGGAATAGGAATAGAATCTGCTGAAGCATTATTATGTTTGTTTCTTTCATAAAAGATTGCAAATATCATGGTTAAAGCCAGCCTTTTCAGTTATTGGTAGAAAGCTGTTAAGGAGCAGGGAAGACGTGTTGGACACACCATTATAGTCCCCAAGCTGCAGCACGTGTCTGTTTTGTGCTGGAGTGTTAGTGTGGTGCTGATGGGAACACGGCACATGTTTTCAGTAGCGTTCATACGTAAGTGACAGTTCGTGACTCTGGACCATGTGCAAGAATAGAGGGTATAGACAGTGTTAAAAATTTTACCTTTTTATCGCTAGCATTTAAATTCATCGGTCTCCTTGTAAAGGGATTGGTGTTGAGAGTGCTTAGGTTGAGGCGTAGGTACTGCCCAGGCAGAGTTTAAACTGTGGGCAGTCCGTCACGCAAGCGGGCCTCGGAGCCATTCTGAAATAAGGGAGGGAGCTGTGGGGCGTCTGTCTCTGAGGCATATTCGAGCTGATGGTAGAAAACCGTGAGTATCAGGTTAAGCATTCAGAGCTTTATTTTAGAGGCAAAAGGGGAACGACTAGAGGTTTACAAAAGAGAAATGTTCCCACGACTATTACTTCTTAGGAAACCAATTTGTAGGGTGGAGGGTGCTGCGCTATTCGCCTGCCTCCAGGCGAACTGAGAGCGCCAGCGGAAGCTCCCAGGGAGCCCAGGAGTGTGTGCAGCAGGGGGCAGGCTGGAGTATCCTCTCGGATAGGATTTTCACTGAGCTGTATTTTTTGGCACGTCCCCTGAGATGGTAAACGGCTTAACGGCGGGAGGGCCCCTGGAGGCACTGGGCACATGTTGCCCTAAAGGCCGAGCCACTAGGAACTCGGCCTGGCTGTTTCTCTGGAGCTTTGAAGCAGCCTCTGATAGCAGAGCAACAAATACAAGAAGGCAGGGCTATCTTAGCCCCCTGGTTCTCTACCGGGCGGGGGGCGGGGGGTGGGGGGGGCATTGCCCTCCCAGGAATGTCGGGCAACGTGGGGGACATTTCTGATGATCACAGCTGGGGGCGGGGGCGGGAGGTACAAACGGCATTTGATCTGGTGCGTAGAGGACATGATGCGTGTACAAGGCCCAGGAAAGCCCCCCCCCCCCCGAACAAAGAATGGTCTGGCCCAGGGTGTCAGTGGTGTTTTCTTGCTGAGAAACCCTGACTCAGCCCGTGGTGAGACAGGCAAAGGCTCCATCCTGAGACATCTCCACTCAAAACAGGTGCCAGTCAGAATGGGGGGTACGGGAGGCGCCCCCGTTTCCAGCGGTAAGGAGAAATGGCTGTCAGTGGGGCAGCGCAGACGTCCCAGCTGGGGGCGCCCTAAAGGCCCCGGCAGTATACCCGGGGGTACCTGCCCCGACGTTATTGAAGGGCATTTAAGAGGCAAGAAAAAAATTGAAAGTTAACACCAGATGATTTTTTTTTCTTTTTAGAAAGAGGGGAAGGGAGGGAGAAAGAGAGAAACATCAATGTGTGGTTGCCTCTCACACATGGCTCTCCCTGCTGGGGACCTGGCCCGCAACCCAGGCATGTGCCCTGACTGGGAATCGAACCTGCAACCCTTTGGTTTGAAGGCCAGCACTCAGTCCACTGAGCTGCACCAGCCAGGGCTGAGTTTTTTTTTTTAAGGCTTTTTCTCTAATTTCTTTCTACCTCAACCTCCCAGTCCTGCCTGAGGAGTTTGAACCAGGCTGGGACTAGAGTGGGAGGGGAGAGCAGAGACCAGGACAGAACGAGGCCACACACCCTTTGACCTCACTTCCCTCTTTCAGCTTCAGCGACGGCAGAAACAGACCTCGAGTCGGTGTGTCGGCGGGCGGGCAGCCGGGCTGGGTTTGCTCCCCCTTTCCAGGGGGAGAAAATAACAACAGTGTTCTGTAGAGGAAAGTTTCTGTACCTGTGCGGAACCGGCTGTGCGTTTCCTCATCCTCTAGGATTAGATCATTGCAAATGGAACTTGGATTTTCTTCACACGCTCCCCTCTACCCTGTTCCGAGGCCAGGTGCCCCTGTGCCCGTCCCTGCGTGGGACGGCGCTTCTCTTCCTGTAGCCACAGGTGAAACAGCTTCCCTGCCAAGCAGCTGTCCCCAGGTCCCACTTCCGCTCCAGCATGTCAGTGGCCCTTCGTTTTACTTCGTTTCCTAGGACAAAATCACTGTCACTTACTTTATGTAGGGCTTTTATATTCCTGTCCTAGACCCCATCATTAAGTGTAATCCTGTTCAGTGATGGACGGGCATCCAGTTCGTCATAGTATTTCCTACCTTGTACATAACGACACTCAGAAAATAAATTTACGATCAGCAAAGATGCAACTTATCAAAACATTTTGTCAATTGAACAACATTCTGTGCCAAATGCATTTAGGTTGTAGATTTTAATTATAGTACCATCAAAAAATAAAATTATCTCTAATTTTCTTTCCAAAGACAGCTCCCAGGAGAAGCAAGACTCTTCTCACAAGTGATATCCATGTGGAAAGAAATAATGTTAAAAGTGCAAAACAAACTGGATGTTTTGCAAGTAGCCACCTCTGCGGGAGTTCTTGAAATGCTACAAAGTTGCAATGTATCTCTTGGATATATAAAGAAGAGTCTTGAGGTAAAATTGTAAGTCCTGATGGGGAGAACCGCTAACCTGCAAAGTGTAACCTAATGCACGACAGAAACCAGTTCTGGTGCCGATCTTCTCGACTCCAGCTGCCAACTGTATTTCAGACTCTCGCTGTCTGAATGGTTGAGGAAAATACTATCGAAAGGGACCAATCTAAATGACTTTTGGCAAAGTATCAGGTTTTTTTTTTTTTAAGATTTTCTTTATTTTATTTTTAGACAGAGGCGGGGAACGAAGGGAGAAAGAGAGGGAGAAAAATATCAATGTGTCATGCGCCCCCCCCCACCCCCCAGGGACCCAGCCCACAACCCAGGCATGTGCCCTGACTGGGAATGGAACCATCGACCCTTTGGTTCCCAGTGTGGCACCCAATCCACTGAGCCACACCAGCCAGGGCAAGTATCAGATTTTTACAAGCCTTGTTTCCCATATCTTTAAATCGGGATTAACAGCAGGGCCTCCCAGAAGGGTCTCTGTGCTAAAGGAGATGAGGCGTTGAAAGCACAAGAGTGGCAAGTACTCAGTGAACGTTACTCAGATTAGTGCTACTGTTGTTATTGTGATTGGCACCACTATTATTATTGTGATAATATTCAATTTCAACTTTTCAGCAAAAGTTGAAATTGAATATTTTGATTATTTTTAAAATTACATTATTGATTTTATACATTTCTACATCAGAACCTTAAGTTGTCAGCTACACATAAATGTCCTTTAAATACCAGGCTTTAACAGCTGAGGTTTATGGTAAATGTATTCACTTCACTTTAGAAGCCAAGGTATTTTCCAAACATGGGTCTCTCCTCCCCATCGCGCACAAGCCTCAGTGGTCGCGCTGACCCCCGCAGAGAGCCAGCAGCGCTGACCCCTCCAAGTGCCCGCGGCGCGTGGGCGCCAGTAGGAAGTTCTCTGCCCAGGAGACGCTCTGCTGCTTAAATCCTTGATCTGGGGGCGGGCACAGGGGCTGCACCCGGAGTGATCTGGTTCATAATAACCAGTTTACGCAGTGGCCAGTGAGATAAGCTTTCTAATATTTCTAGCGTATCTTTGGGCTATCACCAAGCATCTTTACCAACCAGTCACTTGCCGTCCATCCCGGTACTGAGCACCTGTGTTACACCGGGCGCTGCTGCCAGATGCTGGGACTGCAAAGATAAAAACACATTCCTTCCTGTCACTGAACTCAGCGTCTGTTCCAGGCAACAAACAGGCTAAGGCATATTACATGGTGGTGTGTGCTGGGTTGGATGGTGTGACCACGTTGAGGAGAAATGACTCTAGCCTGGGAGAAGCGATCATTGACCTGGGTCTTGAAAGAAAGGCATGGGTTAGCCAGGGGAAAGAGGCAGGGCATGGGCGCGCGGGTGGGAGGACCATCCGAAGCCGGGAGAGAACTGATATGGTGCTATCAGCAAGTTCGACACCTTCTGGCGTCGTGAGCAAGATGGTACAAATGGAGCATAGGTTGCAGATTGGAAAGCAATGAAAGATGGGATTCTCTAGGGAAGCAGGGGACCGATGATGAAGGGCCTGGAGTATCACAGTGAATGTTGAATTTATTGAGTAGCCACTGAAGGATTTTAAGCAAGAGAGTGAAATGATTTAATTTAAAAAATCTCCTGGTACAGAAGCACCGAGTGTGTAGAGGTTGGCGGCAGTGAGAATAGACATGAAGAAACCGGTTAAAAGACTAGAAAGATCGGGGCCCACGGGTAAGACCGAGGTGAAGGTGCAGGAGGGCTGGAGCTCAGGAAGGAAAGGCGGGACTGCGCCTGGATTTCTGGCTTGGCCCGCAAAGCGCAAGGCGGTTAGGCTACAGAGATAGGAGGCTCGTAGGGAAAGAAGTAAGTTTTTATACACGGTGAGAGTAAAGCACTTACGTGACAACCAAGTAAACACGTTCAGTCGGCATTTGGGTATGTAGATCCGGGGCAGAGGGAAGCCAGCCGAGCCGAAGAGCAGCCGGGTGTGGGTCAGAACTGCTCGAGAAGAGCATGCTGGGAGGAAGGGTGATGAGGCTGCGACGTCTGACGTTGGTGTAGGGGACGAAGAGGGACCTTGCAGGCGAACGGTAAGAAGTGACCGAGGGGTGAAGGAGAACGGAGTGAATCCCAGAAATCACAATGCAGGGCGGGGTCAGCAGAGGCCAAGGCTGTGCAAATGCCCTGCAGCAGAACAACCGAAAGCTCCCAGTGAATTTGGTGGCAGCGGGCGCGGGAGGGCAGCGTGTGAGGGTGACTGAGGTGAGGAGGTGAAGGCTTCACCGTTACAGGCTCTTCTCAAGAACTCCGTGGAGGGAAGGTGGGCAAACGAACAGTAGCGAGCGTTTCTTCCACATTTAATGAGAGAAATTGAAGAGGGAAGCCTGCTGCAAAGGAGAGATCTGAAGATACGGGGAAGTGAAGAGTAAGACAAGAATAGCTTGGCCTGGCATCCCGGCGGGGGGGGGGGGGCATCTGTTCCCCAGAAGAGAAGGAAGAGAGTGAAAGCTGCTGCGAACGCAGCTCAGTTGTGGGGAGGGCTGGGGGTACAGGATTTCCGTGGACGTGGACGGAAGAGTGTGGAGTGACTACCTGCTGCGATGGCAGCTTATTCTCCGGGAGCACAGGGGTCTGAGAGCAGAGAGTGGGGGCCGGGACCGGAGCTCTGTTGCTGAGCAGTGAACAACGCCGGGGGTGCGGGCGTGCGTGGAAGGCTGGGCTTTGGGAGGCTTTATTTTTGTGTTGGCTTTCATTTGTTTTAGTTTTGCCTTACTAGCATTTTTTTCTTTTAGCAGTTTAAGTGTAACTCTCATGGAGCATGGGATGTTGTTTTGACTGCTGCTGCTCTGGACGCTGCAGCTTTAATATTACGGTTTTTGTGTGTTAAGTGTGGGCCCAAATGAGGCTGTGATTAAACGTACTCTGAACTGCGCTTCTTTCGATTCTGGGCAGGACTACCTTGAAATTAAAAGGATGATTTTCCCAAGATTTTACTTTCTTAGCAATGCTGAGCTGCTTCGTGTTCTAGCTGAGAGCAGAAACCCAGAATCCGTCCAGGTAATATTATTATTCTTCGCTCAGCAATGCCATTTCCCAACCAGGTCAGAATTTTACAGCGTTACTGACATTTGTTCCTGGTCCGCAGCCCTATCTCGTGAAATGCTTTGAAAATATAAAACGACTGTTGATATGGAAACAGGAAATTGGCCCTTCTACGGTGGCCATGCTCATATCTGCCGAAGGAGAGACACTCGTGCTGCCGAAGTATGAGGTTTATGTTACAGACTAAGCGTTTAGACTCCGTTAAAATGTTGTTTAAAACCTCTGCTTGGAAAATTTCTGATCTGTCAGATGAGTTTGCTAAGCAAACCATCTCTTCAAAGATAATATACTTATGTGGAATTTTACCTTTACACGCCTATGTTGATGAATGTTATCCCAAAAGCCAACGCGAGGTTTTACTGTTTGAACAGAAGAAGGAAATCTGCTCCGGTTGCTGGCCCGGCCCCGGCTGATGCGTCTGTGACCCTGACTTTGTCACGAGCGGCTCTCAGGTGGTTGTAATAGGCGAGGTCCTTCCGCTGCACTGGTCGCATCTGCCAGCCGGGCGGTCGCTCGCTGACTTTGGCACGCGGCTCCTGATGTGAACTGATTTTTTAACAATGCCTGTGCCCAAGTCTCCCTTCCACCAAAACCCCCAGCTGGGCCCAGATCTAGGGTTCCCGTTTAGAGGATCTGCTGAGGAGTCCAAAAGTGCTTTGTAATGTAATTTATCTAGTTTGTAAATTCGTATTTAATGGAACCTCTTCTGTAAATTCATGGTTTTGATGTCAGAATTTACTAGAACTAAGTGACATTTTTTTTTTGCCTAGTTTTCCAAATTAAGATCTAGAGAAATGAAGATATTATGGAGTTATAGTCCTTTGGCCTATGAATATTATAAGTGTAGAAAACGTAGTCTACCATCTTATCAAAGGAATGACTCAGGAACTTTTTTTTTTCATTACAGGAAAATTCGTGTAAGAAATGCTGTAGAACAGTGGCTGGTAAATGTAGAGAAAAGCATGTTTGATGTGCTAAAAAAGTGAGTACAGTGGTCAGATCCTGAAAGTATTATATATATGAATTGAAGCTTGGTTCATAGTCTGTGTGGGAACTGTACAGAGAAATGCGCGGAATCAAGTCCTGTCCTGTCATGTTTGACAGAACGCGATGACACAGTAATCATTTTGACGTTGTGAGTGACAGTTTGAGGGTGTGATCAGGGACACCGGCTTTTGTCGGCTTTGAGATTCCTCAGGGTCTGACCACTGGCCAGACTTCCTGCTTCCCTAAGACGCGGTGCCCGGCGGGCCTCCAGTGGCGGCCGCGCATTTCCGTCCCGCTTCTGCTTCCTGGAGTCGTTTACTTGGCTTACTCCCTTCCATGTTATCCTTTTCACATCTGAATCTGTCGTTGCTCTGCTTCCAGTAAATTTGACTACAACAGTCTTTTACATTTCCAGTTCTTTACTGTTGGTTACAGAAAAGCTTTTGACCCTGAAGCTTTTAATACCTGTATTTGTTAATATTATCCTAAATACCTGCCCAGGATTCCTGGAGCGGCGCAGGTTATTGTTTACTTAAAAACATAACTACAGTGGCTTCCCTCGGCTCCCACATGTACCCCCCGGGGGTGATGTGAGAGGAGCCAGCTCTTGCCTTACATGTGAGGCGGCTGGTCCTTCTGCAGGCAAGGAACCCCCACATCTGTCTGAGCACTTGAGAGGCACGCAGGTTTTCTGGGTCTGCTCCGGGACTTTTCAGGTCAGACAGTATCGTCGTTTGCTGCTGATGACAGTCCTGTCTCTTTCTTTACAATTCTTTCCAAATGCCGTTTTCTCTTCGTGACGTTCAGGGTGGCAGATTGGGTGCCATGGTGAAAAGTACGGATGACAGTGCGCGTCCTGTCCTCTCTTGCTTCTGATTTTGTCGGGAAAGCGTCTAATGTGTCACCATCCGTGATGCTGCTTCGGTTTCTGGAACACGCCCCTTATCGAAGTAAAGTGTTTTATTCTAGTTCTCGTCTGCACAGATTTTAATAATTGAAGGATGTTTAGTTATATCAAGTGATTTTTATGACTCTGTTGAGAAGCTCAGATGTAGTTTCATCTTTAGCTGGGCTGCCACGAATCACATGAATAAATTCCCTTATGTTAAACTTTTCTTCATAGTCACTGTTTGGTCTACTTACTTTCTTAGAAAACTACATGATTTTCTGTGTTTGTCAATTTCTTTTTGATTTCTAATGTTTATTTCTAACATCTGTTACATATTTTGATGCTGTGTAGCTGTACATAAACCTTTTAGCCAGAGTGCACTGTTGGTCAGCACATCAGTTTTTATGCCGGTTAACAGTTTTTACTAAGTGTTATTTGTTTCATAACTTGTCATACCTGTTTTCATGATCAGAGAACATGTGATCACGATGTGATTTTTAACATTCCTGTATTGTGTTAGTGTTTCTTGAATCTAGTACAAAAATGGATTTTGAGGTTTGCTTTTATTTTGTTGTACTTTTATGAATGTCAGAGTGTTTGTTGCCAGTTCAGGCTAGTCTCCATATCCCAGAGATCATTCCCTGATCTGTCTTGTGTGTACGTGGGGTGCTCCCACCCACGGATCGTGTAACCCAGATTCCTCTTCCTCCTGCTTCCCGTTGGGTGGGACAAATGTGAGGCTTCCCCTCTGCCTCTCTACTCTTGGGAAAATTGTGTTCCTCCACCTAAAGTCATAGCTTTGGACAGGTGGCCCCTCTTTCCCTGTCTCCAGCCCTCAACCGATTCCAGTGACATTTCCCCCCTTTGGCCTAAGGGTGGTAATGCTGCCCCCTGTTGTTAGACCCTGGTGTTGACCATCCTCTTCGTTTCTCTAGCCCTGCCCGTCCCTGCCCATCCCTTCATTGGACTCTCTTCAGGCTACCCTTTGCATGTGCTGTTTCCTGCCAGTTACTCTCCTGTCTTTCAGCATTTATCCTGATTACCCTCCCAGTTGGACACACGCCTGCCAGCGTCCCATGTGGTTTCTGCTGACTGGGCTTCGGGTTTGGGCGGGTTTTTCACTTACTATGGTTAGGTTGAGCTTCTTTGTCTCTTTCGGCACAGCTGTGCCAACATTATAAACATTTTCTTTTTTCTAATGTATGCTCTTAAAATTTTACTACACTTAATGAAACATTTTTTCAAGGCCTGCAACAAATGTCTCTAATTTATCCTTAAAGAGCAAGAGTCACATCCGAATTCCCTCCCATCACTGTCTCCACCGGGTAACCATTTAGGATTTTATTCCCAATTGCTGTTAGCGCTTCATTTATGGATCAACAATTATCTTAGCAAGTTTTTTGGTTTATCTTGGTTTTGTTCATTACTGTTTCATAGGTCTCAGATTTTAAAATTTATTTTCATTTTGCTGTATATATCAAGTAATTTTTCTAAAAAATGTCTGTTGGTGGCCAATATTTTTATTTTGCCCTCATACTTGCATGCTAGTTTGGCTGAGAATATAATTAATTCTAAGTTCAAATTTAACTTATTGAGTGCTGGCTCCCCAAGGTATCACCAAACAGTTTGTTGATAAGACAAAGCTGAGTTAATTGACTCAAGGAGAACTTCAAAACACGCTGTTGAAACATGTTAACTTTGGTCTTAAATGAAAATGTCTGGATGTTTTTCCTAAATCCCATTTGCTCCATGATCAGTATTTTTTAAAGCCAAATACAGCACTTTACCATTAAAATAAATCTGGAGTTTCAGCCCAGTTTTATTTTAAATACTGATAGTAGTAGAAATTCAGGGCTGAGAGGTGCCATCTCCTGGTTTAATACTGCTTTTCCATCCTGGAAACCCGCCGGCCACGTTGGAAAAGCACAGATGATGTTAAAGAGGAATTTAAGGGATGCAAATTATGCATGAGTTAAGATTCTCTTAATGCTGTTTGGTCTCATTTACCTAAATTAGAACAAAAATCAGAGACCCTACAGGGAAGTTCCCCTTTGGCCTTGTGCTTGATCATCAAATGGCCACAATCATTAGATGGAAACAACCCAAATAATGCTTTTTGTTTACAGATTTGTAAAGCAAGGGGTCGAAGCCTGGAGCCAGCAGCCCTTTGCCCTCTGGGCGGTCTCTCACCCGGGACAGGTGGCGCTCACTGTGGTAGGTCACTGTGGCCCCGTGGCCCGGAGGGCAGAGGGTCAGAGAGAAGCCGTCAGGAAGGGTGCTCGCCTTGCGTAGCTTACTCTGACAGGCATTGAGAAACAAGACGGACAGATGGATGGCTAGACGGCCAGATAAGTGATCAAGTAAAGGCAGCAAAAAGTTAATCGTAGAATAGAGGCGGTGGGTATATAGGGATTCATTTCATAATTCCTTTAACTTTTCCAGTTTGTCATTTTCATAATAAAACGTTGAATAAAAATAAACCATCGATTATTTTCCCAGGGACATCACTTTATGGTGCTGCATTAGTTTTCAACTGCTGTCCTTAAAAAGTTACTACAAACCTAGTTGCTTAAAACAATGCAGTGGATTGTCTTACAGTTCACAGATTAGAAGAACAGCACAGGCCTCACCGGGCTTAAATCAGGTGTCAGCAGGGCTGAATGCCTTTCTGGAGGCTTGGGCGGGCTCCGTTCCCTGGGCTCTCCCAGCGGCCACGGGCGTCCCTTGGCTGGGGCCTCGTCCTGCGCCTGCAGGGCTGGCCATGTCACACGTGTCTGACTGTCGGCCGCAGCCACACCTCCCTCCGCTAACAGGCAGCACACGTCTCCAATCTTAAGGGTGCACGTGACGACACAGCCCACTCAAATGACCTATAAGCCTCCTGACCGGTGCCCCTACATTAACTTCCAGGTCAGTCTGCCAGCAATCCGGTAGCCTTCCTAAAGCAGCTCTGGGAGGTATGAGAAGAGTGTCAACGAACGGGTCAAATGACCGAAGTTGTATAAAGGTTCTAAAACCAGGATGACCGTTTTTTAGGGATAGTACCTCTGAGTTCAACTGAGGAAACACTGAGAATTTCATCTTGAAGTTTTCGACCATTATGGCCGTCCCTGGGTCACCACTTAACCCAGTGATTAAGATACAACATTTAGAAAGTTTGAATATTGGGGATAAATATATGCCATTCGGTAATGACTAAGGTCCTCACAGTCATCAAAATTTAGTCTCTAACTCTCAAGTACGTACACATGTACAAGCTCTCTTTTACACATACAGGTGCACTTACACATACACACACTACAGGTGCACTTACACATACCACAGGTGCACTTACACACACACCACAGGTACACTTACACATACACACACCGCATGTACACTTACACCACACGTACACTTACACACACACCACACTTACACACACATCCCACACGTACACTTACACACACAGCACAGGTGCACTTACACACAGCACACGTACACTTACACATACACACACCACACTTACACACACACCCCACACATACACTTACACATACACACTTACACACACACCCCGCACGTACACTTACACATACACCACACGTACACTTACACATACACACACCACACTTACATTTACACACACACCACATGTACACTTACACACACCACACGTACACTCACACACACACCCCACATGTACACTTACACATACACACACCGCACTTATACCCCACATGTACACTTACACATACACCACACATACACTTACACATACACACACATGTACACTTACACACACACCACACGTAAACTTCATGAAAACACAGTTTATAGCATTCATGCTTCCGTTATCATATTTGTATCTTTCTTTTTCAGAGCCAGATCATGTTTTATAATGACTGTGTCAAAAGTTTTGTGAGTTCTCACCCGAGAGAAGAGCTGGAGCGAGTCCGTGCGGAGCTCATGGGTCACCTGGAAGAGACCACGGGGCTGGTGGTGCTGGGCACTGGCAACAGGCGCGCGAGAACTGCGCTCGGGGCGCTGCTCACCCTTCACGTCCACTGCAGAGACATCGTGACAGATTTGCTACTTAAAAGTATCTTCAGTGCGGAGGACTTTGAGTGGACAAGGTACGTAGATCTCAGTTGTAACTCCACGTAAAATAATTTCTCATATCTCTAGGTAGATTAGTTCTCTACCACGAACTCTGTCAAATCTGAATTTCAATTTTCTGGAATGGACAAAACTTCTAAGCAAACAGAAGAATTGATGTTCCTTGACCTAAAGCCACAGCTTTTTTTTTTTTAAAGATTTTATTTTTATTTATTTTTAGAGAGAGGGGAAGGGAGGGAGACAGAGAGGGAGAGAAACAGCAATGTATGGTTGCCTCTCACATGGCCCTCATGGGGACCTGGCCCGCAACCCAGGCATGTGCCCTGACCGGGAATCAAACCAGGACCCTTTGGTTCCCAGCCCGCGCTCAATCCACTGAGCTACGCCAGCCAGGGCAAAGCCACAGCTTTTGACAGGTGGCCCCTATTGTAAATAAAAGGCCTTTTAACTAAGCCACAAAACAAAAACTTACAAATACACGGAAGGTGAAGAGAAGGGAATCTGAGCGTACCTCCACCGACAGCCTCACGGGAGCAGTGCTTCTGCAAGGCCGCTTTCTCATGGGGAAGCGCACTAAGATGTTCGCAGTTGTCCAGGTTCTCATTTCGGTGGCTGGCACAGTCATTATGAATTATCCGTCACTTTTCACTTGACTTTCATTTTAATTTTTAATTTTTGTTATGCTTCTTCATTTGAAAAAACTAAAAGTACTTTTGCCCCCATAACATGAGCATTTAAAACACTGTTTCCAGACATTTGCAGTATAAATGGAATGACAAACAGAAGGTGTGCTACGTGTCTCAAGGAGCAGCCAGCTTTACTTACGGCTACGAGTACCTGGGCTGCACCCCGCGGCTGGTGGCCACGCCCCTCACCGAGCGGTGCTGGCTGACTCTCACCGGGGCCCTGCACCTGAATCTCGGAGGCTGCCCCTCTGGCCCGGCTGGCACGGGGAAAACCGCGAGCGTCAAAGATCTCGCCAAAGTAAGTGGTTTTGTTTCCAGAGTAGAAACTTTTTTTTTAGAGTCACAAACTTGAATGGTACCTTAAATTGACACCCTTTCTGTCGTTCAGATGTCCCCGACATTTAACGAGCACATTCGTTCGTTCACACCGTCCGTGGGTTAAGTTTTGGGCGGCTCTCATACGCTGGGATTTGGGACCTCCGTCAGCCCCCTTCACTCTGCGTGCTCTTGGACACCATTGTGCTAACCAACCAACCTGCGAATGGCAGTTTCGCCCCCTGCCCCTTCCTGTAGGGGGCGCTCCTTTATCTGGAACCCCATACACAGATCTTTGCCTAGTCTTGGTGATTAATAGGCGTGTGTGTGTGTGAGTGAGTGTGAGTGTGACAGAGGTAAGAGATAGAAGCAACTGACGAAAGGATCTAGTTTGACTTCACCGGAATGATTTTTTCTTAGTTTTTTTTTAATTTGTTTGATGTGTTGAAAAACATGACCTTTAATGCTCTATGTACTAATCATCTAAACTATAATAGTGTATGTGCATTTTCACTAAACTGAGTTTTGTGAACTTTTCAATTTGGCATGTAATTCATCTTTAATTGCAAAAGTTTTCTCAAAAGATTAAGACATTGTATTACTCTGGAAGTTTTAACATTATATTTTGTGTCATAATGCAAGAAATATATTAAAATAATATTTTTTCCAGTCCTTAGGTAAACATTGTGTGGTCTTCAACTGTTTTGAGGATTTGGATTATAAGGTAAAACTTATATACTCAGGTAAAAATATTGTACAAATAAAATAATTCATTGAGGATTGAAAGAACAAGAAAAATATCTTAGAGATACATTAAGCATTAATAGAACTGTAAATATTATTAATAATTTAAACTGATAGAAATTTAGAATGTAATATAAACTTAAAACATTATACATTTTGCTTTTATTCCACTGAACTACTTCCCAAGACTGTGGTTTTCAAACTTTTTGTTAGAGATCTTTCCAAACAAAATCTAACGTGGAACGTAAATATATAAAAAAATTAAGAGTATTGCTTTATTTTATATGTTCTCATCCTGTACATTAATTTACTAAAAAGGTAAATCATTAAGAACAATGAGGCTGTTCTGATTAACACACAAATTTGAGTCAGAGTTGACATAAATGATCACAACTTTACGTCAGCCTTATTTTGTCTGGCTTGCACGTCATGTAAGATATATAAGATCCCGAAATCTTTATTAAAATTCCATGTGCCTCTGTTACCTGAGGTTTCAAAACACTTTCCTCTGCATGGTAAGTCCCAGCCTTTTCCATTTCATTGCTGTCATTTTATTTGCAGTTCAAAGCCCATTACCTCTGAGATCCATTTCCAGTTTGTGCTCACTTAGCATAGTGAAGAATCATTAAGCATAAAGAAGCTGGTTGAATGAAGACAATTACTGCGGAGAGTCCCTTCTCCGGAAGGAAGCTGCCTTCCAGAGGGAGGCTCTTGCTTGCTGAACAAAAACTTAAGGGGAAACCAAAAAGCCTACTAATCAAGATAAATAATATTTTTAATGCAGTGTTTTTAGAATCACAATTAATGCCCAAATACCGTGTGATAAACAAAATATTAAACATCGAAGGAAAGACAAATTCTGACTCCTGCAGTGGAGGGAGAAACCAGCTCTGTCTCCAGGGCCTGAGACCCCTCTCTCTGCAGTCCCTGGGAGAGCTCCCCATTGTCCACAGACACTGTTTGGCCTGATGTTGTTTTTATCTGTTTTGTTGGGTTTTGTTTTAGCTGCCAACATTTGCAGATCAGTAAATTTTGACCCAGACTTTCAGCCTCTCCAGGGACACTGGAGACCTGGCCCCCCTGCACCGTCCTAGCTGAACAGCAGCTGCTGCTTTGGCCAGGCCCACTGCAGACTGGCCTGGGGTCCGCCTTGTCTCTTACTTTGGGCCTGGCTCACCAACCCTCACGACCTGCCACGGGCCCTTGCGCCTTGTCCCACCCTAGGAAAAGGGGTGCCTTCCCTCAGACACGTACAGACGTCCACCAGAGAATTGTCCTAGGGACTTCAGGACAGAGCAGGGTTCTGTAATGCATGAACGTGGCACGGGGGGTGGGGGGCGGGTGCCGCACTGTGCCGGCGTCGGCTGGGGCCCTACCTCGATGGTCCTGTCAGTGTGTTTAGGCTTTTATCAGACACGGTCGCCCAAGAGTCCAAGCAGACGTACAAAAAAAACCCCCAAAACAGTATTTCTTGGTTTAGGTAAAATGGGGAGAACATGCAAAAACTAATATCCTAGTCAAATTTTTACCTGCACAGTAATTTCCATAATCTTTTTATTTTTGTTTAAGATAATGGGAAAATTCTTGTTTGGACTGGTTCAGTCAGGAGCCTGGTGCTGCTTTGATGAAATCAACCGCATTGACGTGGAAGTTCTCTCAGTGGTTGCCTCACAGATCCAAGCAGTCAAGGCTGCCAAAGACAGCTACTCCGTCCGGTAACTGTGGGACACGTTCGTGCCTTGGACTGCAAGCGTGGTCCACATTGACTGTTTAGTTCGTTACTATTGAGTTCATTATTATTATTAATACTTTGTCTCCACAAGAAGCATTTGGGGGGTATCTACACACAGAACAAGAGGGCTGGCATTACCTAGAATGTTTCCTTTGCTCGGCAAACATGAAAAAATACTTGAGTTTAAATTTTCTTGGTACCTTTTCATCTTAGGCTATTTCATTTGAAGAAATCAATGTGTTTTTCTGTAGGTCTACATCTTTTTCAAAAGAAAATTGGCCACGTCCCTGAAATCCTCTCTTAATCCATTACTCCGGATTAATATACTTTAATTAAAGCGCCTTGTAATAATACTGTTTGTCAGGATTACTAATGTTTACTAATCCAAACAAACATAGGTTTCCCTTCGGATGAACTCAGGAACTTACGTGATTACCTTTCCAGGCAGAATTGGGTCTGTGGGTTTACCGTGTCTAGCCCAGTCTAATGCACACTCAAGCTAATGCACACTCACTTCTAGCTTTACTTCCAAGGGTTCTGTTCACACTGTGAGAGCCACACAGGTCTGATTGTAAGTGGGGGTCTCAGGAACCCGCATTTTACCACTTCTTCGCTCCATCTCAGCCTCTGCAAAGTTTCCCTCAGCTGTGTCCAGGAACCCTTAGGTTTTGTCCCATCTGCGCCTCCTTCCCTGTCTTGGCCACCCTTGTTGGGATCAGCCGTCCATGAAATCACTACGTGATCCCTCCCCACCATCTCTATCACCAGTGCCAACAACAGGACACTGATGTCCATGCAGAGGGTTCTCTTTCCCAAAATCATTTAATCGGGGTGTAGGCGCGGGCTCTGTCCCATGCTGAAGCAGGAGCTGGGCTGAAGCAGCTGCTCTACGCAGTGGCCTCTGTGCTCCATTGTGCCACCAGGCAGGGCTGTGCCCCACGGCTCTCCTTGGGTTCTTTCCCTGGGTGAGTCGCTTCATTCTGAGGCGCCCAAGAGTCCAAGCAGGCCTACCTCAAGCCTCAGGCCCTCCCAAACTTGGGACGTCTTCACACGTGATCGAATAATCAGAATCCCAGCAGGGCTCACAGTGTTGGCTTAAGATGAGCCTCTTCTTTCCCCTCTTCTCATCGTTCGTTCCCAGCATGCGGGGCTTGGTTTGTAACGTGGCCCAGCCTTCAGAAAGCTCCCAAACTCAGTTGTAGTTTTAATGTACTTTGAGTTAGAGAAAACAGTTCTCTTAGTGATGAATACTGTGATGTCTTGTAGGTTTATACTGGAAGGAAGAGAAGTTCGTATCAATTTGTCTTGTGCAATCTTTGTCACCATGAATTACGGGTAAGTGTCCGTTGATGTATAGGGGAAGTGGACACAGGCCAAAATACTTGTCTTAACACTTTTCATACCACTCATGAGTTTTCTCATGTTTCACGTGGCATCTGTTAAGGACCGCATCATGAGATGATTTAATTAACATGCAGTTTGCCCAATATCGTGCGGTCCCTGGCGTATGTCTTAGAGATTTCTACGCGGTACGAAATGTGTTAAATCTTAACTGTAGATGGAGTTGCTAACATTGTAAACCCATCATCCTCCCTCCACCACCTGTGTGAACCCTCTGCTACCCACACCATTCATAAACAGCTATCCACTCCATTTATCCACGTGCCTGATCTCACAGCTTCTGAACAAGGGTCAGCAATTTGTCACAAAGAGGACACAGAAAGAAAAGCCGATGAGAGCAGCAGAAGGCAGAAGAGTATGGTGGTTCTGGGGGAGGCAGGGCTGATTCATGAACACCTGTTCATGAAATGTTAGCACGCTGGCCCAGGGAGCCACACGGAATTAATGTGAGGTGAATCGTGGGAGGGTGTTGGGGACTGATTCTCTTCATGGGGAAAAGGGTATGCTTATGTCTCCTCTCCTGAAGAACCCTTGGAGCTGCTGGCAAAGGAGGTGAAGCCGTATCATAGAAAAGGCTTCCCTGCTCTGCAACCCACCTCCATTCCACTGGGCTCCCCCGACCCAGGAAGAAATAGTATGGATGATGAGGATGCTCTTGTCACTTGCCTACCACTCACTTGTGACCCAGGCTGCTCTAAGCCACGTGTCACCCCTCTGAAGTGGAGCTCCAGTCAGCACTCATGGGAGGAGGTCCAATATCACATGCAAAGGGCCCTTTCCACCAATCTCAAAGGACAAATCGATCAACTCCAGCTTGAGCTACATCAGCAACTTTAGGACGTTAAACAATTTATTGACAGGAGGTCGTTCAGACCCTGCATGACAACTTACTATGGCTCAATCCATGGACTTGGTTTGAAGGACTAAATTTGCATGTCTGGGTCATGGGGGCTACAGGATGCCTCCTAATCACTGTGATCTTTCATGCCTTGAAATGGATACCCAAATTGTTTTCCAGGGATCATATACTCGAAGAGCAAGTAGCAGGCTTCATCAGACTTACCACTGTGTCTGCCAAAACAAACAAAAAAGGGGGAGATGCTGGGAGCCATCCTGCCTGGTTTCAGGGACTGTAGCTTCATTCACAGACAAAAGGGTCCCATGGCTAGAACTGAGTGAAAAGGCCTTGGGGGTCTTGAGCCACAAAGGAGACAGAACATATCCTCCTGGCAGGAGCGCAGTCCCTGCCTCCCTCACTTCCCCCTGCTTGGCCCAGGTGGATGACTGGTTAGCCAATGATGGGTAAGATGCCTCAAGGGAGGGGCAACGTAAGACAGGCACAGTCGCGATGGACCATTGGGGAAGGACTTAGGGGTCTACAGAGAAGGGGCAGAAAGACCCTCACCCCTCGGCTTTGTCATGGCCTGAGTCCTCAGTCTCTTGGGCTGTTGAAGTCTCCTAGTCTCTTGGCTGCTTTGCTCCCCTGACCTGACTCAGCCTGAAAACATTGCCAGAGGCAGCTGTGGACTTGTGCTGGAACAAACAGCTCCCGGCGCCAAATCTGGCCTGAAATGTACATTTTGTCCTTTGAAGCCTGCTCTGCCTAGCATAACCCTGTTGATTACAGAGGCACCAGTACTTTTGGCTATGCCGCCATAACAAACAAAAAAGGGGGAGATGTTGGGGACCGCTCTGCGTGGTTTCGGAGATTGCAGGCCCGTGAGAGCAGGCTCTGAAAGGGGCTAGTAAGTCTCCCTGGAAAACCAGGTAACGCGGGTGGCAGACATGACCTGACTCTAACACCAAGGGTTCCTGTGGGAATCAGGCCTGATAAATACATTGTATCCTTTGAAGCTTGTTCTGCTTTGTGTAGCCCTGTAGATGTAACCCGCATGTTTAAGTTCAAGACATAAGGAGTGAACTCCTTATGTCATGAAACATGTCTTAAAGACCCTCTGGCATCAGCATGACTAACAGATCCTGACCTATGACAGATCTCTGTGTTCCTTCGATTGTTATCTATAGATAATACCTGTTTTTGTATGACTATGGCTTTTTTTTGACATTGACGGATGAGCTATTCATGTATACACCTACACATACCCTTCCCAATAAAAGCCATTTGGGAGAAGGGCTTGGGGCATTCTCCACTGGAGGGACTCCACCCCCTTTCCCACTGGAACAACAAGATTGTGTCTGGGACGACTTATTTCTCATTTGCAGCAGACGGGAGGAATTCTGTGGGACGGAGTTCCTCCCACAGGAGGGAGCCCAGGAAGAAAAGACCAGAAACCAGGATGCTTTGTGAGATGAAATAAGAATAGAAACCATCTTGTAAACTTCTTTTCCGATAAAGGTCACATAGAAAACCTATAATAATATTGCTCAATAACAGTAGTGCCATTTTGGGGAAAGTTCTATTATGTGGTGCCTCATCTGGAAAACTGAAAAGTGGTGTTTTTTGTCTCCTTGTTTTTCTTATCCTCCAAAGATACAAAGGTCGAGTAGAACTCCCAGAGAACTTGAAATCCCTGTTTCGCCCAGTGGCCATGATGACGCCCCATTACCAAATGATTGCTGAAATCGTTCTGTTTTCAGTTGGGTTCAAATCTGCAAAGTTACTCTCCAGAAAGCTAGTCACCCTTTACGAATTAACTAGCAAACAGCTCTCGCAACAGGTAATGAACTGCTTTTCTCAGATCATGGTTATGTAAAACTCTTCTGGCCTTGGTCCAGGAACACCTGGGAAAGTAACAGCTGGAATTCCTACCCGCATACCAAGTCCGTGCCCGATCTTGAATGTCAGGCAACATATGCAGTCAGTCAAGGTTCCGAAGCTTCCCTCCAAGATCCAGGGAGAGTAATTGAGGATGTGTCATTTCAAGTTGTAGACGGCGTTCTCTGGGCAGGGATGTTGGCATTTAGAGCAGAGACTTGTGAACTTTGTTGCACAGGAAAACAATTTGGAGGACTCGTTAAGAAACAACTGCTGGACCTTACTGCCAGCTTTCTTATTAGCTGCGGTAGGGCTCGCGAATTTTCATTTCTAACAAGCTCGCAGGCGTGCCTGGTGCAGCCGGTGTGAGGAGTACCACACCGTGAAAATTATTGTTCCAGCACACGCCAGCTTCATGAGTATTTGTTTGTGACCCAGGGTGGTTTGGACAGCTAGCCGTAGTATTTCCAGAGCGTTTCTCCTTGCAGTATTTTTTCATTCATCTCTCTGTGTCAGAGAAAATTTAGTTCCATTTTTAACGCCTTTAATACTTACTTGTTGTCCCTTAAGAAGGAGACTTCTAGGAGCACCAGTTTGAGAGAGAGTGAGAGCATTAGAAGCAAATTGAGTGTTTCTAGAATTGCATCCCTGTTTCTCTTCACAGCATAGAGGGTTAGTGATTGAACTGTATACTTCACATTTATTGACAGATTATTTCATTTTTCCTTCAGACATTTAATAATTCAAGTATTTCAATATTTTGATAGGATCATTATGATGTTGGCCTGAGGTTGCTGAAGACAATTATAATTGCAGCTGGAAAGAAGAAACGCAAATTTAAACGGTCAGTTGGATTTTGAATTTTTAGGTCAAAGGGAGTTACACAACACTGGGAGAATAATGTTTAAATTTTTAAGTAATGGTAAAATAGGAAGCTCCCAGAATGTCACAATAAACAGTGGTAGAGATTGTTAAGAATATGAAAAAAAGAAGAAAGCGCACAAAATTCCTGGGCACCTTCCCTCAGATGACCCTCTTCTCCCACAAATGTGCCACCTTCACATAATAAATATGCAATAGAATGAAAGAGCCATGTAAGAGAGCAATGACTTAAGGAGAAGCGTACAGCCTACATGAACACACCTGCCGGAGAAATGTGTGAAACCCGTATGAGGAAAATGTTAGAACGCAACCGAAGGACAGAAATGACAGCGTGACTAAATGAAATTGTGTCGCACACACTTAACATCCTAAAGATTTAAATCCCCTCAGAGTTAATTTATGAATGGAAATTCATCCCATTGAGAATACCAAAGGTATGGTTTTTTTGTTTGTTTTTTTTAGGCAGGCTGATCCTAAAGTTTACATAGGAAAATAGGCAATTAAGACTCGCTAGAAAAATATTGAAAAACAAGAGCAGTGAAGGAGGGATATGCCTTTAAGGATAAAGACCACGATGAAGTGTCAGTGAGGTGGTGTGGTCCTGTCTTCACGAGTCACCAGGCAAACCACTGGAGGAGGAGAGGGAGTTTAGGGGTGAGACTGCGTGCGTGGGGCACTTCGGGCATCGTACTTTGGGGGCGGGAGCAGACTTTTTAATGGGTAGTGTTGGGAAAACTAAACAGCCGTCTGGATAAAGATCCAAGTGGGAATCGCGGTCAGCATTATTTACCAGGATAAACTCAAAAAGGATTTTTTAAAAGTATTAAGGATTTTAAATATAAAATTTAAAGCATAAGGGTACTTGAAGAAAGAAAATGTCCTTTATGTCCTTGGGCTACAGATGATTTTAAAACTAAGATGCAATCTAGAAGCCATGAAAGTGGAAAAAACTATTTTTGAAGTTAAAAGATAAATGGCAAAGTAGAATAAAAGATATTTGCAACTCATGTCGCAGTTAAAGAGCTCACTCTCATAAAACACAAAGTTTTCCTAGAAAAGTGGGCAAAGGAGCCCCAATGGACAGTTCTCCGAAAATGAAACGACGGTCCCTTAAATAAATGAAAATACACTCACTTAGAATGCTCACTAAAAGTCCGTCGAAGCCTTGTCTCCCACTCCTCAGGTGGGCAGTTGGACGGCACTTTCTGTGGTGAGGCTGCAGAGAAGCAGGCATGCCTTTGCACCGTTGGTTGGATTTGGGGCTCTCCTGAGGTATTACCTATTTTAGAAACCAAAAAAAAAAAATCAGTATGTTACAAAAGGATATATCCATATTCTATTTGTATGAAATTTTTAAACGGTAAACCTCATTATCGTTTATGGATTCCATACCGATGCCATCAAAAGTATCAGATGTTGGGAGGGGAAAAGACCGGGGACTTTACCTCTACTATAATATTTTATTTCTTAAAAGTAAAAGAAGAACTGAGGCAAATATTGCAAAATGGCCTGTATAACATTACTGGCATGGAAATAGGTGTTTGTAACGACATGTTTTCCAATTTAAAAAAGTTAAAGGGGGACAGGACCAAGGATTAGCTCCCCGAAGGTGCTCTGCCCTTTCTTGCAGCCACCTAGTTCTCCGAATAACGATTCCAGTGAAAGCAGCACTGTTCTGCTTTCCGAGCCCCTGTAAGTTTTCTTCCAGTCGCAGAAAACTCCCAAGTTCGCACAGGTCCCCTTTCGCTTGGCCCTCCTGTTTCCAGTGTCCTTACAGTCTGTCTCCTGTCACTGAGAGCGGCGTCCTCTCTGATCTGTGACACGGCGACAGGACGTGAGCAAACGCTGTCGCAAAGTGGCACGGACAGGCTCGCTGGACCCAGGGTTGCCACAGACCTTCAATTTGTGGAAAGCACAGTGTCTGTGAAGCGCCATAGGTGGCATTTATCTAGAGCGTTCAGTTTTCATTCTTAAGTTGCGACAGATGGGCCCCGTGGTATTCCCAGATGGTATCCCCCAAATCGTTGTTTTATAGAATCTTGGTAAAGTGGTATTTTTAGATTTGGCACCAAGGTTGGTTACATTTCCCATAAGCTTTTATCTGTCCCCCTTCTGTATCTTATATTACCCCTCCCCCCACGCACGCAGCCAGACATATAATCATTCCTCAGCGTAAAGCAAGGTCTGTCTTGGGGGAAAAGTGTGAAAAGCGTTAAAGCCTGGAACTCTCTCCTCCTCCTCCTAGGGATTTTGGTAAATTGTTATGTTATTTTGTAGTTGATACTAGCCTGAGTTCACTTCTGTTGCTTGTGGTTAAAAAAACCCTAATGTAATGCCCGTCCCCCGTCAGTAACTGGGGAAGGACGTTGCCCTGGCCGTTCCAGGCAAGTTGGGGCCCCTCCCTGAGGGCAGGGGCCAGCCTCAGCTCCTCCAAGCCACAGAGCTGCTTTGCAGGGACAGAGAGGAGGAAAGGACACTGGAGTAGCCACTTCTAAAAATGCCTATCAGTGGTCTTGAATGTCAGCAAAACGTACTTGCTAAGTGGTTCTTTGTTTTCTGTCATCACAGTGACACAAATGACGACCTCTCTGAAATAGATGAAACTCCGATCATCATCGAAGCTGTGAGAGAAGTGTGTTTACCAAAATTTGTTGCGGAAGATGTCCCACTTTTTGAACAGATTATAGGAGATATTTTTCCTCAAGCGACAGTTGCAAAAGTAAATCAGCTTGCCTTGGAGGTAATCAGACCTTTGAAAATTGTCACAGATGATTTAGATGTAGAGTATCTAGGTGTGGATTAAAAATATTAGCGTTTTTCTGAAATACTCTGTTATAATTTGGGGGATAAAAATACTTGGAGATCTCTTTCACCTTGAGGGAGAAAGAGCTACCACTGCCCTGCGGCCTAATGGAAGGAAGAATGAACTGTACCTTCAGGCAAGGAAGGCTGTTACGTATTTGGTTCCTCAATTTTCCTATCTTTCAAATGGGGATAATAATAATAATGATGAGGTCTGCTCTCCTACTTTAAGGGGGAGCTGTAAGAATCAAATTAGATCAGAGTAATGAAAAAAGACTTCCAAATGTAAATATTTTATGACCACTAAAATTACATACTGTAATGGTGGAGCCCTGCCTTTTTTCTCTTACATGTACAGTCTCCCAGTGACTGCTTAGCCTAGGTAGGATCCCGGTACCCCTCGGTCCTGAGGTGTGGCCTCCCGCCGCTCCCCGCGCCCGGTACGCTGCCAGAGGGCCGGGAGAATTGCGTTCCTAAGACCTGTGTCCGACCACATCAGCAGAGCCACAGCCGGGTCAGGTCGTCTGCAGTGCAGACCCAGATTGTCTTGGTACGTGGTGCCTTTCACCGTCTGGCCAGGCCAGGCGGTCTTCCCACCATACCCGCTTTCCTCTCTCCGTTCCTTCCTCTCCTCCATGTTCTCTTCTACCTGGAATCTGTCCTTGTCTCCTGGCTCTTCCTAGGCTTTCTCAGGGGTCAGGCCATTTCTCAGGGGTCAGGGGTCAGGTTAAACCGATCGATTCCTTTCCCTGGGTCCCTACCCATCTTTGAAAACAAATGTTTTTAAATTTATTTTAGAAAATATAGTTTACACAGTTTCATAATTATTTGTTTTTTAAATGCAGTTAGTAGGTTATGTGTATATCTTTGTACCTACCAAGCGCAGAATACGTATTATTTCTTAGCACACGGGAAGCGCTTACTCAAAACAAACGCCGACCGTTCATGAGGTGGGAAGGTTTGGAAGCATTTCCCCTTGAGAGCCACCTGAGCATGAGTTTGACGGCGGTGCGGCCCTTTCATGGTTGTGGTGTGTGTATAGAGTTTCTAGCTCTTCTAGGTCCGTTTTGTTAAACTAGACAATATTCGCCCTTCGTTCAGGTTTTAAAAGGTATGAGTATGGATATGAACAAACCACGAGCTTGTGACTCTTTCAGTCTCTGCTTCCGGGGTTATTCTCCCAGTCATTTCTCACTGTTCTTCATTTGAGGTGTCTTCAGTAATTAGATTACCTATAAGTTTACCTATTTTATTTTTTTCTCAAAGAACCAGCCTTTTGTTTCTTTAATTCATCTAACTCTTTAATAGCCATATTTATATCTTTAAATTTTTTTTCATTCCTCTGGATTTTATGGTGTTATTCATTCTCCATCTTTTTGAGTAAAGTGTCTGATTTTGCTTTTTTTTTTTTTAAGATTTTATTTATTTATTTTCAGAGAGAGGAGAAGGGAGGGAGAAAGAGCAATGTATGGTTGCCTCTCACATGGCCCTCACTGGGGACCTGGCCTGCAACCCAGGCATGTGCCCCGACCAGGAATTGAACCGGGACCCTCTGGTTCCCAGCCCACGCTCAATCCACTGAGCTACACAAGCCGGGCTGATTTTGCTTTTTTACTCGTATAGGTTTATAAGACTATAAAACTTTCTCTTAGCACTTGTTTAGTTATATATGCCATGAGCTCAGATGTGTAGGGTTTTATAAAAATTGCTTTCCAGAAATTCTATAGTTAGTAATTCCTTTATTTCCCTAAGTATTCCTTTAGGACCAAGGTTTGTCCTGTGTCTAATTTCCAGTAAGGAACCTTTTTATTTTTATTTTTTGTTACTAATCTCTAATCTTACTGTATTATGATGAGAATATTGTCTTTCTTATTTATGCTTAGGAATTTAGGGCTTTTATAACCTAATATATAGGTAATTTAAATATTCCATATGCACATGAAAAGGCATATTCTCTTATAACTACAAATACAATGTACAGAGGTCAATTTATTTCCATTTGTTAGGATTTCATTAACATTGGTTAAGTGGAGCACAAAGTGGCTGGTGAACCACAGTTCAACAAAAGACCGCAGAAGAAATTAAACTCAAGCTGGTGACTCACAGGTCCTGCAGAAAGGACACCTTACCCGCCTGCCGGAGCCACGTGGGGCAGTGCAGGCAGGGTGCGGCAAATGTTTTCTTTCTCTGTCTTATGTAGCCATCCTTCCGTCCCTCCCAGGAAGAGTCTACAAATCCCCCCCTTCTCCTTTTTAAGGGCCTCTAGTGTTACCTTTGACATTCTGCAAGTCACAGCTAAAACGAGTAGCGTGGCCGTTCTAGTAGCTGTCGTGCTTGTCTGTTAATGGTTTCACTCTTGAGCCTCATTATATATTCGTCTTTTAATCAGTTTCACAATTCAGTTTATAACAGCCTGAATTTATGGATTTTTCTGTACAAGCGTATCACTTTATTCAGCTACTTTCTTATTTGTATAATTTTTACATTGATAAATATGCAAGCTGTCGACTGTTTAATGACCTGTTATCAAATTGGGCCCTGGCCAGGTAGCTCAGTTAGTTAGAGCATTGTCCCAATAATGCCGAAGTTGTGGGTTCGATCCCTGGTCAGGGCACATCCAAGAAACAGCCTGTGAGTTCATAAGTAAGTAGAACAACAAATTGATGTTTCTCTCTCTTTTCCTGCCCCCATCTCCTCCTCCCTCTCTCCCTCTCTTCCTGTCTCTAAAATCAATAAAAAAAAACCTTTAAAAGATGTTACCGAATTACAGTATATGACTCATATCACAACTTAAAGTGTTGAAATGTTGAGCCTCTTTCTAAGGTACAGCTACTTTCTGAGATTTTTTCATATAGCTACATCAAGTTGGCAATTTTAAAAATTTAATTTGCTATCTTAGAATATTTTAAACATTGAAATGTGAAAATAATCATTACAAAATAGAAAAGCTACTTTAATGGTGATTAGAATGACGCAAAGATGTGGAATCTTTTACGTTTTCTTTTACTGTAGGAGAAACTACTGTACTTTGGTAACAGCTGGTTCTGAAATACATCTTAAAGTGTGAGTTCTTAAATTGGGGGAGGGCTTGTGAATTTGCTACCGGGGTCTGTGAACATAAGATTTGGATGTATTATATTTTGGGTGGAAAGTAGGTTTTCGTTATTCTCAGGTTGGTGAACTAAAATGTTAAGAACTACTCTCTTAAAGTACAGTACGTGGTTACCTAGATAGAGATTTTGAAGGGTCACATGCCAGGAGCTTGATTTGCAATGCATTTTAAATTAATATAGTCATTTTCTTTTAGAAAGTAATATTTGTAGCCACACAGCAGTTGGGCTTACAGCCATGGCCAGCTCAGAAGGAGAAAATCATACAGTTTCACAATCAGCTTCAGGTGAGTGGAAAGGGTGTCAGCAGCTCTCGGCTCCTGGTCTTTAAACTGTGCGGTCCAGAAGAAAAACCACAGGGTGATTTGTGCAATCGTTCTGGAAAACAGAGCAGAGGCACCTCAAAAACTTAAAAGTAGGTCTACCTTATGAGCCAGCGATTCCACTTTGGGAATGTATTCAAAGAAACCCAAAACACTGATCCAAAAGATCACACTCACCCTGTGTTCATTGCAGCAATATTTACAATCGCCAAGATTTGGAAGCAACACATGGCAGCTTTGTGGCCTTTTTTAGGGAAGGAAGCTGTGGGGGGCGGGGCGGGGTAAGGGGTTGGAGTGGCCTTCCTGCCTCTGCCCTGTGCAAGCACTGATCTGGTTTCATCTGTCAAGCAGGCCCAGGTGCCAGGTTGTGGGGCGGTGTGTCCTGAGCCACATCATAGCCTTCCATCTCTGTTATTGTCAAAAATCTTAAATAATCTGTCTGCTGGATTCCATTTAAACATCCTGTATGGATTTTGATTGGAATAGAACTGAATTAATAACTATGGTGAGAATGTTCATTTTATGATACCACAATTTTCCCCTCCATGGATATGTGTGTCAAGGTTCTACCCTGCTTGTAAGCTAACGAAATAGGCTGCCAAAGTTCTCCAGTGGCAGAAAACGCTAGCCTCTTGGGTCAGAGAGGGCCGTTTAGAAATTACAGCAATGGCAGAAGCCTTTCTTCCGAGACTTAGTTTTCGCAAGACCACACAAGGCCAGGTGACAGCGGGGGGTTTACAGGCAAGGGACCCGCCCATCTAAAAGGGTCCTGCCAGCAAGCACTCCCAACCTTTGCTCTTGAAGGAGACAGCAGCTTCTTCATTGGGGCAGCCAGTCAATCTGTCCTCCATCCTGATAGGGAACACTGTCTTCCAACACTGTTGGCTCTATAAACACCCTCGAAGAAAGTTCTAAACAGAGCGGTCAGTGCTCTGCCCAGCGGCCTGTAGAAATGACAGACCCCCAAAAGGAGTGGTCTCCGAACAATATCGACCCCTTGTCTGTGCACTCTCTTGGTTTCTGGTGAATTCTCCCGTGAATATCCCATACTGTTGACCTCTCTGATTAATGTGATCGACAGGGTCTGGGATCACATCTGTTCCGTCCATCTCAGACAGCATTTAAGGCTTCCATCGGTAGGACTAGAAACAGTAGGATGAGGCCAACCTGAAGTACTGATTTCAACCAAGCCCATCCGAAGTCCCAGGTCTGGAGAGTAGAACAGATTCCATCAGCCATTAGAACCTACCTCACAGAGCCAGTGGATGTCTCCCTAAGAGAAGCAACAAGTGCAAAAAAAATATTGATTAGGTGATGTTGACTTTGAAAACCATGTGAGACACTCGGCTGGAAATATTTAGTAGACCATTGAAATTTCACTCTGACACTCAGAACCGAAGACTGGGGAAATGTGTACATTAGGGGGTCATTAGAAATCGAGATCTAGGTAAAGATACTCGAATTGATGAGATCAGAGAGTGTCAGTTTAGAGGGGTGGAGAGAGAGAGAGAGTGAGTGAATGACAGAAGACTAACATGGAAAGAATAATTGGAATTCTAAAGAGAGAGAAAATGGAGCCAAGGAAAGCCCAGGTTAATTTCATTACAGAAGCCAATTGTAGAGAAAGGTACAGGAGTAAAGGAGAATCGGAAAGTGAGATACATTGTTCAAGATCAAGAATTCGAGATCATTCTTTGAATGTTAAAATTAGATTCCTGGTGATTTTAACATTAGCCTGGTCAATAAAACAACCCGATGACAATAGACTGAACAGTAATTTGAAGGAAGGGTTTGCAGATATAGTCAGGTGTATTTGTAAATAAGGACCTTGAAGTTGCAGCTCAGCTGGACCAGTAGTGAACCAGAATCACAGTTTGTCATTGTGTTTAGACGTTTGTCGGTGTGATGTTAGTGGGCCCAACGTGTGGAGGGAAGACGGCAGTCAGAAGAATTCTAGAAAGAGCGTTGATGTTATTACCAGTCGAAGACTTATTGTCGCCTGAGGAAGAGGTCCCTATCTCACAGGTAAGTAAATGTGCTGCAAAATAGTGTTTCTCTATTGGTTAGGATCTTATTTTATACTCAGTTACATTTTATGTTCTCTTTTCATAAGTTCTGTACTCATTAAAGTTATTGCTAGTTAGAAATCATTTGTGGTGAGTGGGATTTTTTAAATTTTGATTCTCAAACTGGTAATTGCTAATGTAAAATAAAACAGTTGACTTAAGTGTTTATTTTATATTTAGTCACCTTATTTAATGGACTGGTAAGTTATAATTTTTTAAGGTAATCAATTGAACCATCCTCAAATGAATATAATTTTGTCTCTTTTCTAATATTTATTTAACTTAAATTCTTAATTTATTGCATTGATGAACTGTCCAAGACAGCTGTAATATCTCTTTTCTTATTCTGAATGCAGTTATTTCTGTATTTATATGATGAATAAATATGATGTTCACTCTTGGTCTGTGATAAATATTCTTTATCATACCTTGGAATTTTTTCCTGTCCTCATTATACTTTGGTTTTTGACTCCTAGAATTTATGAGATGATTTTTAGTGCCTATTTTTGTATTTTAATTGGTTGATGTACCAAACTATGTTGACAGATTTACTAATGTCCAATTGTCCTTGAATTCCTGGGATAGCTCCTACTTTTCATGACCTAGTTTTAGTCACTTTAAAGTTAGACCCCAACACATAGCGTGCCCTCCAGTTATTTAAAGAGCCATCGACGGAACCCATCACAAAAGCTGTAGAAAGGCAGGTTCTCGGCATGGAGGCCTATTCTTTCCTGTTCATGTGCAGTATCCTGCTTCCGAGTCGCTCACGTGGCAGTTCCTGATGCTTTATCCTTTTCTAAATGCCCCTTGTCAACAGATCTTAACTTGTTCTTAGGCAATTATTGTAATTAGTAAGAGATGAATTATCACAACAATAATAATAACTAATATTTATGTTGTACTATAAATGGGCCAAATACTTGCTAACATACTTTTACTTGGATTACTTTGTATAATCCTCAAAACAACCCTTTGGGCAGGAATCAGTTTTATTAAAAGCAGTCTTTTTAAGTTACAGAAGAAATATGGACAATTCTGAGAAATTTGGAAAATGCAAAAATATGAAGAAATGATTACCAGATAAAATGACTGCGAATATGTTGCTGTACTTCCTTTGGTTATTTTTCCTACACTGATTATGTTTTTAAAAAATTGAGACAGTGCTATACATAAATGACCTCAGTTTTTCTACTGTTAGCATTTTCACCTAATACCGTATGTTGAGAATTAACCCCATGTCGTTAAAACTTCCCACAGTGCCATCCCGATGACTCTGTTTTGTATATAGGACTATACTATATTTAATGACTCTGTCATGTTTAGTATTTTTAAATTTGGGTTTTTAAAAATATAATCATAATAAAAATACGTAGGGTGGTGGCAGAACCTGAGGTAAGGTTTTTGATCTTATTCCTGAGTTCATGACTGCTTCCTAGTTGTTCTGTTCGAGAGCTTCTCTGTCTTTTGGTTTCAGTTTAGTTTGCTTTATCTCCTAATACTCACTTCTCTTACCCCTTCATCGTAAGGGTAAAAACTCTCTAATGTTTTTACTCCATGCCCTTACATATGTGTATTTCCTTTAAGATACCTGCCCAGCAATGGTTTGTGGTAGGGTATAACTGTATCCCATGAACTGAAAGGTGAAATTCTCATGTCAGATAATTAGCCATTTGGGGTGACGGTTCAGTGACATTTACTGCTTTTACACTGTGGGGCACTCGTCACTCTCTCTAGTTTCAGAACTTCGTCACCTCGGAGAGCCCCCTGCCCACTGAGAAATGGCTCTTCATTACTTCCCTCTTCATTTCCCAGAAGCCACTGCCAGCTTTCTGTCACTATGGCTTTGCCCACTTGGGGCATTTCATAGAAAAGGAATTAGACAATATGTGATCTCGTGTGTCTGGCCGCTCTCAGCATACGTTTTGGAGGTTTATTCAGGTTATGGCCTGTATCAGTGCTTCATTTTACGGCTGAGTAACATTTCATTGTGTGGGATATTTGTTTATCCTTTTGTCACATTTTGTTTCTCTCTGCATCCCGTGGCGGGTATTTGTGTGGTTCCCACCTTTTAGCTATAATGTGGTCATTTCCTTTATAATGGGAGTGATTTTCTCGTGTGGATCCACCCTTGCATTCCTGGGATAAATCTCACTGACTCATGATGCGTAATCCTTTAAAGGTGCTATTGGGTTCAGTTGGCTGGCACCTTGTTGAGGGTTTTGCATCCTCGTTTGGAAGGAATATTGGTCTGTACGTTTCTTTTCCTGTGGTATCTTTGGGTTTAATGTCAGGATAATGTTGGCCTTTTAGAGTGTGTTAGGAAGTGTTCCCTCCTCCATTTTTTTGTAGGAGTTTGAGGAGGATTGATGTTAATTCTTGTTTAAATGTTTGGCAGAATTCATTGCCAGCTGTTTGGACTTTTATTAGTAGTGATTCAACCTCTACTTTTTATAGATCTGTTGAGATTTTCTATTTCTTGCTTGAGTCAGTTTGCTAATTTTTTGGTGTTTCTAGGAATTTGTTTCATCTAGATTACATGATTTGTTGGAATAGAGTTCTCATAGTGTTTTCTTATAACCCTTTTAAATTCTTCACAGCGCGGGGGAGGGAATAAAGGAGGGGACATGGGACAACTGTAATAGCATAATCAATAAAACATATTTAAAAAACCAAAAATAAATAAGTAAATTCTTCACAGCAGTAGCAATGTCCATACTTTTGTTTCTAGCATGATTTATTTGTGCCTTTTCTGTTTTTATCTTGGTCGATCTGGTTGCTTGTCGATTCTGTTCATCTTCGCGAACAACCAAGAACCGTTGAGTCTCACTGGTTCTCCCTATTGATTTTCTCTTCGCTGTTTTGTTTATCTTTCTCTCTTGGGGTTCAGTTTGCTCTTCTAGTTCTCGTTTCTTATGGCATAAAATTAATTGGTGCTTTGAGATCTTTCTTCTCTTTTAACGTTGATGTTGACAGTTGTAATTTTCCTCCTTTGCGCTACTTTCACTGCATCCGTTAGTTTTGTGTGTCGTGTTTTTATGTTCATGTGTCGCAGTTCCCCAAACACTTCTTTTTTGACCCATTAGTTGTTTAAGTGTGTGTTGTTGAACTTCCATGTATTTTTGCAAATTTTCCAGTTTTTCTTCTGTTATTGATTTCTAGTTTCATTCCATCGTGATTGAAGAAGCTACTTGGTATGATTTTAATATTTTCAAATTTGTTGACAGTTGTCTTATGACTGCTCCTGAGACCGGGGAATTTCAACAGCCCTATCTTCAAATAACTTACCCTTTTTTCTGTCTGCTCAACTTTGGTGTTCAGTGTCTTTGTCGAATTTTTTATTTCAGTTGTAGTTTCAGCTCCATCATTTCTATTTGGTTCCTTTTTATACCTCTGTCCCTTTATTTATATTCCCTCCTGGTTCTCATTTCTTTTAGTTCTTTGGCCATGATTTCCTTCATCTCTGTGCAGTTAGAGACTTTTGTCTAGCATGCCCAACGCCTGCGCTTCCTCAAGGATGGCTTCTCTCAGTTGATTTTATTCCTTTGCATGGACTGTGTTTTCATGCCTTGAGATTATTAGTTGGAAACTAGACATTAGTAAAAACAGCCACCTTTTCCAGTCTTTGCAGACCCGCCATGTGCTGGGGTAGCTCTTCACTGATCAGCTGGCCCTACTCTGACCCTCGGGCCTTCGACGCTTTGTTACACGTCTCCATCCATGATCTCCTGTCTTAGGCTTCTATGAGTCCAGGGTCTTGCAGTTTTTACAGTGTCTGCCGCTCTTTCCAACTGAGATCCGAGATGGGTGGCATGGACCCCAGGTGTTCAGGTGGCCCCCCAGGGCATATCGCAGAGAATGTCTGTGTGGGTGCCAGTTCTGCCCTGAGGATAGAAACGGTGCCCCGCTCACCCTCCCCTCTGTACCCAGCCCTGGCTCCAGGCTCACCACATCCAGCTCCTGTCCTGTGTTCCCGGATGAGCACAATGGAATTTTTCTTCATTATTTTGCCAGAGACAACATTTGTAATAGCTAGACTTTTTAAAACCATATTGTATTATAATGGCTAATTTTAATGCATCAATTTTGATTGTGCCTTGCAAGCTGCTACCTTTATAGAGGATCTTTCTTTGGAGTCAAAGATCTCTCCTAAAATGTAATAACAGTGTAAAATATTAAATAATTATGTCACAGTTAATGTCTTTAAAAACCATACTGGATTGCTCTCAGATTCCAGGAAGAAAAGGAAAAGTGGATATTTGCGTTTTAAACCCCAAGTGTGTCACTCTCAGTGAACTGTATGGATGCCTGGACCCTAACACCATGGAATGGACTGATGGATTGTTATCAGCAACAATTCGAAATTATGTGTATTTAAACACAGCAAGGGATGCAAAGAAAGGTCACGTTCATGGACTAAAGTCAAGAATCTCAGACTTATCTAATGTAAGTTTAATATGGAATGATTATTTTTATTTTTACTATTCTGGATTATTTCATTATTTATATAAAGACAGATTAGCATCATTAAATACTAGTGTAAAAGTAAATTTAAAAATCATGATCAGTTAAAAAAGAAAAATGATAAGCTGTAAAAATAAACCAGGAAATAAGCCATTGTGTTTTAAAATGATCAGTAAACAATAAAGTTAGTGATGCTGCTTCTACAGGAGCACAGGTGGATTGAGGGATTATTATTTAAAAAAAATTTTTTTTAAGATTTTATTTAGTTTTAGACAGAAGGGAATGGAGGGAGGGACATAATGTGTGGTTGCAGCTCACGTGGCCTCCCTGGGGACCTGGCCTGCAACCCAGGCATGTGCTCTGACTGGGAATCAAACTGGTGACCCTTTGGTTGGCAGCCTGTGCTCAATCCACTGAGCTACACCAGCCAGGGCAAAGGGTTGATTCTGATACCCCAGCATACCCTACAAATAACTGCTGTACAGAAATGCTTTAATAGAAAAGTGAATGAAGTATTTGATACAAAATTCACCAAAGAATAAATGTGAATAGCAAAACAA
This sequence comes from Micronycteris hirsuta, assembly GCA_004026765.1. Taxonomy (NCBI): domain Eukaryota; kingdom Metazoa; phylum Chordata; class Mammalia; order Chiroptera; family Phyllostomidae; genus Micronycteris; species Micronycteris hirsuta. Next base: position 29,683 of record PVJI01003822.1, on the reverse strand, counting down.
AATTTGAAAGGCAGTGTCCTCATCGGCTTACAAGTGTATTTCATCAGCTAAACTATATTAACAAAAAAGATATTTGAAACCAAACAGATTAGCAAAGTTTTTTTTAATAGAAAAATAATACTCCATAATGACAAGGTTGTAAAATAGAAGTTCATACAGGTTTGGTCTTCTCCCCTCCTGCTGTTGGTGGGAAGGGAAGCCAATCCAGGCAGCTGATGACCTCTTACTCACCCCTATTGGGGAATTAAATAATTAAGCTCCCTGCCCCCCGATAATGAGGAGTTCAGTATGTGCGTCGATCAGAACTTCTCAGAGATTGGTGTGAGAACAACCTGTATTAGATTCACCTGGGGAGCATAGTAAAAATAGAATTCCTGGGCTCCTTTCCAACTGTAGTCAATCCGAACTGCCCGGGATGAGGTGTTGGAATCTGCGAGTGAACACACCCCCGGGCATCCCTGTGTCGCCTGAAATTTTAAGTCTGCCATGAAGGGAGATCTAGGAAAACCAGACACCAAACTGTCCACTGGTTTCTGTGTCTGGAGATGGTGCCAGCTCAGAGAACTCCTGCTTTCTTCTTTGTGCTTTGCTGTATTGTTCGAATATTATATAACAAGCACGCATTACGGTTCTGGGGAAAAACTAACAAGTATTTTCTAAAAGAGAATGACCTGTAGTCCCAACAGTTACATTGTACTGTGGTGGTTACATATTGGTCTTTTCAGCTACAGAACCTTCTGCCTTTCATGTTTTCATCACACAAAAAAAGCATCTTGACATATAGTTTCTTTTAGTTGGGAAGTGTGATCATACAAATCTAAACATTATTGATTCCTTACTTTAGGTTTTCCAACTTCATTTGTCTGAGGAGGCAGATGTGAATGATGATATTTTTAAGAAGGAGATGGAAAAAGATGTTAAAATTACAGAAAGTGAGAGTAAGTGTTACAATTAAATGTAGCAAAGTGATTAATGAACATAAAAGACAAACTGAACCAATCTGAGCTTTGTGTGTATTTTTAGAGCATTTTTGATGAGTGATATTTTGTTCTACTGTTATTTTTCCCTCGTGAGCACCTTTAAAATTTGAATAATTTTGCCACACGTTAAGTTACAGCATGTGCGTATATAATAATGTTATGTAAATACTAGGGCTTACACAGTCCTTTTAGTTTATACCAAGAGGATATCGCAGGTAGAAATAAATACTGTGTGGGAAGCAGCAGTGGCCAGCTACCACAGCGCTGCCTCCGTGGGACTCCAGAGAGCTGCGCATTCCCAGGCCCGGGCACACGCCTCGAGCGCAGCTGTCTCACTTGAACTGCACACCCAGCCTACGCCGCTTTGCCGTGTGCTGGGGGCAGAGAGGGGCACGACGAGGTCCCTGTTCTGAGGGGGCTGACAGTCTGCTGCGGGACCCCGACCGCTGCTTTCACCGCAGCCTGGCGAACCTCACGTCAACATCGCCCCGAAGGACGTTTCTGTTCCAGACTTTGGAAGAGATGTCAGCTGTTGCTTCTGCTTCCTTAGGATTCCCAAAGTTGGGGTGTTACTTGTTGATATTCGTACAGTGATGGGACATACATTTCCTTCATAGGGTTTTCAGGAAACTCCCATCTCGGCAGCGCCTGCTCCCCGGTTCTTCTGGGGTATTTCTGTGTCTTTGAAGTGGTTAAGTACTCTGTCTCCATAGTGACCCATTCATACCTCCCCATCCTTCTAGATTTTCTAAAACTACGGAGCAGGACAACGGGTCTAGAATGTGGAAAGGGGGTAAATGGGCTCCCAGTGTGGAGTACTCTGAAATCTGTCCGTCTGGCTCTTCATTCCAAGGGCATCTATTTCCCTTTCCTATTTCCCAGAGGCTGCATATCCCCAAAACGTTCCTGGGTGGGAGGGGGAGCGCAAACCGTATCATGGAAAAGATGAGTTCATGGCTTTCTCCTCCCCGAATTTTAAGGGCCAGTTATACAATTAGGCTGCCTAAGAATGCTGAGACAATGTTTACGGCATTATTAAGTATATGGTATGAGTATTTATTTAATAGATATTAGAGACTATATATAAACACATTTTCTCTGGTGTTTTCTGGGATGTCATTTCTAATCTCAATCTGAAAGCATTTTCTAAATAAAATAGAGTGTTTGCCAGATTGTAATGAAAGAAGACTGAGACCATTCCCAGTTACATCACAGACATTTTCCTCCGCAGGGTTTGACTGGCAGTGGGTTGTCTTGGACGGACCCGTGGACCCCTTCTGGGTGGAAAATCTAAACTTGATGCTAGATGACACTAGAACGCTGTGCCTGGCAAACAGCGAGAGAATAACTTTAACCAAAAAAATAAGAGTGATTTTTGAAGTGGACAGTCTCTCTCAGGCCAGCCCCGCCACCGTCGGCCGATGCGCGGTGGTCTACATGGTAAGTTTTCAAACTCGAATTGTTTCGGGTAATCTCTGGTCATTACCTCCTGCCTTTCCCACTGTTTGTTCTATTGTTACCGGCAGAGCGATCCCAGTAGTTAAAAGTTTTGTGTTCCCTGGAGGGTCCTAGCCCAGAGGTGAATACGCATATAACCGCTCCTGTTGTTCCTACCTCTCAGTAATAAGAATGTTGGTATTTTCCATGGCGGTGAGAAAGCAGTGCTTTCGATAGACAGCGTGGCTGCTGGTCGGGGTGGTTTTTCCAACACAGGGAAGATGGGCCGAAGCTTTTTTAAACCCACTCCATGCCTCTTAGAACTCGTGGCACACATTTCCAAGAGCGACGAAGAAGTAGAAGACACAACAAGGAATAAGTGTTTCCTCTCCATGAAATTCAGTGCCCGCCTGTTAGCCCTACGTCCTAAGCTGCTTAACTCAATTCTATGAACACAGCCAAGGACAGCGCCGATGTTCTGAGTGAGCGCTTCCTCCCGCACATGCGCACACAGCCCCCGCACGCGCTCTGCGCACATTCTCTGCACACGCTCTCTCCCCGCAGCCCCCCAAACATCCCTCGGCTTGTAGGACCGTCGTTTAAAATCACCAACCCTTCAGAGGAGGGTAATTCTTGAAGCTTTTTTGATCTCTTGCCCTTTAATGAATGATGATTCTAAACCATATTTGGCAGGGGTAGTGGTGAATTAGAGAGAGAGTAAGAAAGCCGGGGACACGGTGTTTTTGTGTATTTACATAAGATTGTCTTGTGCTTTTTTTTTTTTTTTTTTTTGCTAGGATCCTGTTGATCTGGGATGGGAGCCTTATGCTAAGTCATGGCTTTTGAAAACTTCTAAAATTATGAGTCAGTCAGCAGTGGACCATCTTGAGTTCTTGATTCAAAACAGTGTCGGAGGTGGACTGGAGTTTGTAAAGAGATATCAGAAACTGCAGCCATTTCCTGTGCAAGATGTAACAATCGTTACAACTCTCTGCAGAATTCTCGATGCTTTCTTTGAATTCATGGGTAAAAATGGAGGCTTTGGACAGTGTGAGTTTTTCCTCCCCAAGTCTTCTTAATGATATCGTGTCTTAGCTAGTAAGTAAGTGCCCTTACTTACCACTGCTTTTGGAATTTATACAAGAAAGGAGGGAACACCAGGAACTTTCGGTCTGCTTGTACCAAAGGCAGACATTCACATGGAACAAACTAAAAATCATTGACAGAGAAGCATATCATGCAGTAAATCAATATCACACGTAAATGTTGACCGATCACAAAGAAAATGAGTATAAAGACTCCTCAGAGAATCACTATTAGGGAAGAATGTTTTTGCTATGTTTTAAAAACTCTTGGAGACATAAATGGTTGGGACGGGGAATCTGTTCAGAAATCTTAGGTGCAAACACGCCAAGGCACAGCCGTGGGAAGTGGTGAAGCATCTGAACGGAGCAATGGAAGGGTTAAGAGAACAGTATAGCACCATGGCTGGGGCCGAGAGATAAAGCAGTTAGTAAAGCGGATGCTGGCCACTCAGAATCGCTTTGCTCTCACTGCATATACTTGCGCAGGGCACCAGCCTGAGCTTTCATTTCTCATAGGGCACTCTTATCCCCCAGCAATCTAGGCAGAAAAAAGTCTCCCTGTAGCCTTTCTGGGTCAACAGCCCAAGTTTCCCGAGTCCCCTCTTCATGGGGAGCCCCATCAGGGCCCAGGGCTGATTCGGGGGTCTGATGGAGGCACCCTCCTCTCAGTGTGCAGGGCTCATCCTCCTGGCGCCGTCCCAGCTCCCCAGAGCCTGCCCTTGCCGTTGTGCTCCGGGGCAGGTGGCGCGTGCCCCTGCACTTACCCTCCTGTCTCTGACTTCCTTCTTTGCTTCTGGTTCTGAAGCGTCTCCCTTTCCTTATTTTGAGCAGTTCTGTGGTTTGTGGTGGTGGTTACATCATACATTACTGCTCTAGCAGCCTGCTCTTAAGTACCACAGTTGGAGCGTGCTGAAACGTAAGCTCTCACTAAGGTACTTGCAGTATATGTTGATTCAGCCTTTCTCGGTGATCCATTTGGCAATACATGCTACAAATGTCCCTAAACTCTAGTATTCTAGGAATTTATGATAATCACAGAAGCGTACAGATTTAGCACAAGGAGACTTTTCTATAACAGAATTATTTAACATCATAAAAACAGCAATAATCTGAATTCTAACAATAAGAGAACGGATTCATAAATTATGGTGAAACAATATCATGTTTCAATGGAGAATCACAAAGATAAGACTTAAAAAGCAGAACTGAAGTCTCTAATTATTTAAGTTTAGATTTTAAAATATCCTATACTTAATATTTAAATAGTATATCTTTATATAAGAGCCCATAATAAAATCCATCGATATTTAATGATTATCCGTGGGTGGTAGAATTATGGGTGATTATTTTCTTCTATATACTTTTCTTTATTTCTACCTGTTTTACAAGAATCCTATGTTATTTTAACAAAGACAACAAATGTGATTTTTTTAAAAAAGCTAAAAGGAAGAATGAACAATTATCCATTCTTTATGTTTCTCTGCGAAGCAGATGACTTGAGCAAAAAAAAGGTGGGTGAGCCTGGCTGGTGTAGCTCAGTGGATTGAGCGCAGGCTGGGAACCAGAGGGTCCCGGTTCGATTCCCAGTTAGGGCACGTGCCTGGGTTGCAGGCCAAGTCCCCAGTGAGGGCCATGTGAGAGGCAACCATACATTGTTCTTTCTCCCTCCCTTCTCCTCTCTCTGAAAATAAATAAATAAAATCTTTAAAAAAAAAAAAAAGGTGGGTGATGCTCTTAGGAGGGAGACAATTCCCGTGCACCCGCTTGATGGCTGTTTCGATACGTTTAGTATTTGAAAGTGTACAGGCTGCTGCTTTAGCGCTCCCCTTTGTCAGGGCCAGTTTATTAGAGTGTAATGCGTCCCGTGTGTGGAGGTCGTCACCTGCAGGTGTCTTCATTGTGGAACCATCAAACTTACCAAAAAGTTAGCGGAATAAAATAGAGAATGAAAGTATGCGGATTTCTGCACCAAATAAACAAGGATTGATTCAGACCATTGTAGGCACACCCACTGCTCTTTTTCTCTTGGAAAAGTAACTCCCCCTTCGGCCAGGGAAGGGAAGTCTGAGATACTGTATGTGAAACCTAGGCGCTCTCCTATGACGATTCACAGACTGAACTGTGTTGAGAGCTAAATCTTATTCATGAATCAGCTAAACGTGAAGTCTGACATTAATTGCGGAAAAATATTCTCTCCTTTTTAAGGTGAAGATTTGAAGAACACTTCAACTGAGGAGAAAAGTTATCCACTTTCAAAAGTGTCTGTCAAATTCAAGGATATAAAAGAGAGGTGAGTTACGTGCATTCCGCAGATGTGTTCCAACACCTGCTAGGTGCTGAACTCTCAAGTGGGCACAGAGTAACTGGTCAACAAACCAATACTTTTATGACTTTATAACATCAGATCCACTGAAATGTATTTTATTTCAGCTTAAATGTCTTCTGTATCTAATACGAGATAACTAGATTTTTATAGTAAGTTATATGAATCACATGAATACATTTGTCCAGCCTCTAATATTTGGGGGAAAAATAGAATTGACATGAATGCGTTTTGTGAATCTGCCATTTAGGAGCTGAGAAAAACTGAACCAGTTACCAAGTATTTTTGAGCTTTGATTTTCTCATTTAAAAAACTGGGGGAATGTGATGTGCTAGACATGTAGAAAGTGCTTGGTGCATAGTGAGTGCTCAATAACTTATAATTATAGAAATTATTAAGTCTATAATTCTTCTGCCATTTTGTAGGACAGGAAAGCCACTGTTGAGGTCTTCCTACACCTCACTTTGGGTCCTTGAGACATTCATGTCACGTTTGCCTTTAAACGATAGAACATTCTAGACATGGTTTTTACTCCGCCTGGCAGCCCTACCTGCAGGTTCCCTCGTTTGTACACATCTTGCTTTTCAGCATCCTAGCCCAAACCTTTACTGTCGCTCGCCTGTATTGTTGTAATAGACTATGAACTGGTTTCCTCAGTTCCAGTCCGTTCTCAAATGGACAGCCATATATTATTTTTAATTTGTATTAAATAACAAGTAGCCATCAAGAATATTTGAAACATATGTGTGAGATAGAAATAACAATACACAAATATCCATATACATACCAGTTAGTAACAGAAAAAAAACCCATGTTAATTTACCTTTGAAGTCCCCTGTGCGCCTAAATTTCATAGTATCCCACCGTCTGAGATAACCGCTGTCCCGGGCTTCGCGTTGTACTATGCCCCCAAACTATGTATCTCTCAACTCTGCGTGTTTTTAAACTTCAGTGGAATCACTGCCTGTGTTCTGTGTCTTCCGTTTGTGTTCAATGTCGTCTCCCTGTGATTAATCCACTTTCCCTGCTGACCGATAGTTCATCATATAAATAGGTCCAATGCATTTATCCACTGATAGACATGCAGGTTGTTTTCAATGTTTGTGATTACAAATACTACTGTGATTAATACGCTTGTATCTGCCTCCTGATATTTATATGCAAGAGTTTGATTTTTAAAAAAAACATGAATTAGAATGTTCCTCTGTATAGTCATTTGATGACTTCCCATGAGGCTCGGAATGAAGGATAAATGCTTCAGCCCAGCTCGCCTCCTGATCTCTGCAGCTGACTGTGTATGAGCTTCGGTGACCCCCGGGCTCTTTCCTCTTTGTTCCTCGACTGGCCATGATCCTTTGACCTCGTGCTCTTGGCACATGTATCCCTTCTGCTCAGAGGCTCTTCCGCCTCCGTTTGGCCAAACCTCACTTTCCAGGTCTCAGTTCAACTGCTGAGTCTTCCCGGACGCCTCCCCTGGTTCCCGCTGTTAGTCTCTGTGGGGTGGCCGACTCTTTACTCTCAACTCTCGGCGGGGTTTCCTGTTCATTTCCTTGTCCTGGAAATAAGGGGCCACACTTGTTCTGTTTAGAGTGACTGGTATATCGTCAGAATTCAGTAACTACTTGCTGAATGAACTATTACAGATGACTAGAAAGTGCAAGTGCAATTGTACACGTGCGTTGTACATTAATGATTGCCAATACATTTCAGTCCGGTGATATAGTTTTAGGATTTTTATAACATAAGTAATTTTATGATAATGCTAAATCCCGAACCGTTTTAAATGTTTTCAAGTCAGGCCCAAGCCTTTCGTTTGGTCCCATCCCCCTCGGCCTTTTCACTGTAGAAGTTCAGGGTCCCAAAGACCAGGCGACCTGGGCTGACCCAGGTCAGAGAAGAGCCCGCCCAGACTCACAGTCCATGGCTCCCGCCACGGGGAACTAAGTCAGTTCTAGGGCTTGGTTAAGAGGAGTACGTAGCGAATGACCGTTCACTTGTGTCTTTCTGTATAAGGTAGAGAATTATCCGATCCTCTTCCAAAAAGCAGGTAAACTCTCAGTGAGTAAATTGACCTAAAATAAAAGCGAATCATGTATACTAAATAAGTAAAAGGTGACTACAAATCTCTTGCTCGTATGGTGATTTGAAAATAAAAGGAGTAGCAGTAATTTACATGACTTACTGAAGGAAAATGGTACATTAACTTAAATTTTTTTTGCCAACACTTAATTACTATTTTTAGTAATGAAACTTTGATATGGTATTGAAATAACTGAGTGCTCTCTAAAAATGTTAACCTTCACCCCTCCAGAGCTGCCCCCTCCAGGGCTGAAAGTACATGGTATCTGGAGAAGTATCCTGATAAATTGAAGATGATGATTGAAAAGCTCTTTGTATTTGCATTCACTTGGGCATTTGGAGGAACTTTAAAACGTGAAGATGAACATGAAAATGATGTACTACTGTATTCCAATTTTGAACCTACTTCTCTCACGAGAGTAACCTATGATTTTGACGACCTTGTTCATGAATTATTTGAAAGCAACTCACAAGTAGGTGAGTTCTGGGAAGGAAAAGTCATAGTTATGCTTGCTTTAGAATATAAATTTGAAACTCTTTTTTTGTGAATTTTTTTTATTGTTGTTCAAGTAGAGTTGTCTCCATTCCCCCGCCACGACTCTCCCCTGCCCCACCCTCAGTCCATCCCCCCTTTGGCTTGTCCATGGGTCCTTTATACATGTTCCTTGATGACCCTTCCCCTTCCCTCCCCCATTATCCCCTTCCTCCCTCCCCTCTGGTTACATAAGCCAGGCGGTGAAAGACAAATACCATATGATCTCACCTATAAGTGGAACCTAATCAACAAAACAAACAAGCAAGCAAAATAGAACCAGAGACACTGAAATAGAGAACAAACTGACAATAAACTTGAAACACTTTATGACTTGCTTGTATTGATTAGGCCCATCTTGTAAAATGTGAACATTAAAGGTAAAAGAGGGTTAATAGGTACACTCCAGCACCCTTTCTCCAATGAAGGAAGCTGGAGAAAATTAGCTTCCTGGTTGGGTCTTGTTGCTACAGGAAGCTGTAACGCAAGTAAGGCCACGGGGAAGCCGTGAGACTGGGAGCTCAGCCCGTGCGCCCAGCCGCGGCATCACTGGGTCCGTATTACATAGACCATCGGGTAGCAGAAATTTCTGTAGTTGATTATAGTTTCCGACTTCTTTTTAATCTTCTAAATTAGTTTTAAAGCCTTTGATTTCTCTAGTGTTTGTGTTTTTTGAAACAGTTCTGATAAGTAGCATCTATACTAATACTTAGGAAGAGTCAGCTTTCCGGATTAGCTGTTACCGATTCAAGGAACTTTGAACAGATGAGGTATCGGAGGGAGATGGTGTGTGGAATGTGGATGCATTTGTTAAACGAGGATGGGAGCTAAAAACATGGCCAAAAGTACAGACCCTGCTGGTTTGTCTGCATAACTTTTAAAGTGTCATCTGAGGTTATTTGTAAAAGTTCCATTTATGACATTTGTATTGCAAAGGTTTTATTTCCTATGGAAATTAACTTTTAATGTCAAAGATAACACTTGGCATTTGTATAGTACAAGGACTAGTCTTCATCCACAAAAAGGAAGGAAGCCCTGCTGCAAAGACAGCGGGGTAGACTTTCAGGACGCCATGCTACGTGAAATAAGGCAGACTTGAAATGAGGAATCCTAAAAAGCCAGGAGCTGAGGGGGGGGCGGGGGAAATGAGGAGATGTTGGTTACACAGGGCAGACTTCCAGCTGTAGGACATTGTAAAGAAGTTCTGAGGATTTAATGTGCCTCAGGGAGACTCTGAGTCATAGTACTTCACCGTGTATTTGAAAGTTGCTGAGAGTGGATCTCAAGTTGTTCTCACAAACAGAAAAGGCAACTGCGTGAGGCTTTGGAGATGTTAACTGACCTCATTGTGGTGATCATTTCACAGTCCGTGGGTGTATCAGCTTGTCACAAGTTACACTTGAACGTACACAGTATTCGTCATTTGTAGCTCAGTAAAGTTGGAAAAGTAAAAAGTAAAAAGTCAATAATACCAAGTGCTAGTATGGAGCCATAGTAACAGGAACTTTCATGTATTTCTAATTTTAAGGGAAAAAGATACAGCCTCTCTAGAAAGCAACATGGCAGTTTCTTAAAATGTTAAATATTCGCTTACCATCTGACTCAACATTTTACCTCTAGATATTTATTCTAGAGAAATAAAAACTTGTATTCACACTAAAACATATACACAAATATTTATGGCACAATTATTCACAATTGAAAAACATGGTAACAGCTCAAATGCCCTTTAATGGGTGAATGGATAAATAAATTATGATATATCTACACAATGGAATACTACTCAGCAATAAAAAGAAAGTATTGATGAGTAATGAAGAACAATATGGATCTTAAATGCATTATGCTAAGTGAGAGAACTCAGTTTCAAAAAGCTAGATACTGTATGACTCAACTTACATGCCATTCTGGAAAAAATAAAATATGCAAATAGAGAACCTACGAGTGGTTGCCAGGGGTTAGGTTTTGGTAGGATAGTCTAAATGCAAAAGGAGCGGCAGAGGGAATTCTTTAAGGTTTTAGAATTGTTCTGTATCCCATTTAGCATGGCGGTTACAAAAATATATGTGTGTGGTAAAAAAAAACTCATAGAACTGTGTACCCCCCCAAAATGTGAATTTTACTGTATGTAAACATTTCATAGATGATTCAAAGGAAAGTATCAACTATTAACACCTTCCTTCATATGGTGAAAATATGACTAAATTCTTTTGCTTTGTTTATTTTGTGTTTTCCAGAATCTATTAAGAAAATTCGTAACTTTTAAATAGTAAAGTAAATGTAATTTGTAAATAAGTATCAGAGTTCTCTAATGTAGTGGTGTGACCACACCATATATGTGTCACTGGCTTTTGATAATACCCAATACATGGTAATAAGCAGAACTTCTGGGAAAGATTTCAAAGGGTACCAGATGATGTTTCCCCTTGCGTTCTGGAAACAAAACAAAACAAAAAGGCAAAAAGTTAATAAAACTTTGCTTTTATACAACTAAAGACGAGAAGAAAATATAGGCTCATTTTATATATTCAGAATATATATATATACATATATACCCCCTTGGTGAATTTTTATATACCCCCTTGGTGAATTTTTATTATTTCTGGTTCAACAGTCAAATCTTTCAAAGAGAGATCATATTGTTAGTGAAACATTTCATGAAGGAACCCCATTCTTACTTGGATTTCTTCGTATTTTTCTGTTTGTTCCTTTCAAATGCAGGCATGAAGCTGCCACCTGACAAGCACTCTGTCTTTGGGTATTTTGTGGACCTACAGCAAGGCGAATTCATCCCGTGGTCGGAACTGCTTCCCAGCGTTCAGACGCTGGTTCAAAGAGGTGAGCGCTCTTCCAGGACCCACACTCTAACTCCTCTGGAACATGGGGAACCCTTTATCCGTAAAACTAGTTCGTCAGCAGCTGTGGGACTGATGTATTCCAGGTCTGTGCAGGAGCCAGTTCCGGTCTACGGGGTGGGCAAAATTAGGTTACAGTTGTTCGTATGGAAAGTAACACAATAATTAACACATACTGCGAGATTAAACTCTGTTTTGTGTGCTCACAACTCTAAACCTACTCTTGCCTTACCCAGCATGTTCACAAAACATGCTTTAAAAAAAAGCAACAAAAGAAAAACAACCTTTCAATATTGCTCTCCGAGAAAGTTGGAATGTATTTGAGTCAGTTGTACGTTGTAATCCTATAGTTTATTGAAAATCTTGCTGATGGAAATATTTATTATTTTGCTTAGTGGTGATTATTGAAAAGAGAAAAGGGAGAACAGCCTCTTCTAAAAATAGGAAAAACTACCCTTAATTGTAAAGGAAACTTTAAGTTAGAACAGAATAATCATAGTTTGACAAATATCTGTATGTGCCATAATGTTTTTATTCTCAATCTTCTACAAAAAAGTAGAAAAAAGATATGAAAAATTGTGGCGCTTTGAGAGCTTGGTTGAAGTTTAAGGCAGGAACTTAATGATCAAGCTTCATGTAGATTTCTTTCAAACATAAGTAATTCAATATGCAAATTGAATTAAACTGTGTTGAAGTTAGGTTTCACTCATCAAATAATTTCAAAGTTTGGTTATAATTTTGACAGAGAACAACCAGAGCAATTGGAATCATAAAGCATATAAATGTTCTACCTCTAAATTAATTTCAGTTGGAAATATCAAGGTTCTGTTACACAATATTTATTGTAGTAATATATTAGTGATCATATTTATCGAACACCTATGAATCGTTTACCATATGGTAGTGCTAACATTCGGTCATTTTCATCCCTAGCTTTTACCACACCATAGAAAAAAACGTAACTGAATGCCAGTGCACGAGATTCACTATCTTAGCTCAGCACTCCCATTGGTACTTCCTACCCAGGATGGGAACGAGGTGGCTCAGACACAGGGATGAGAAAGAGACTGACTATCCATTGCGTACCTTTATGGACCTTTGAATTGTGTACCATGTAAATGTATTAGCTATTCAATTTTTAATTTAAAAAAGAATGAGTAAAAGGTGAAGAAGGAGGCCGTGTTGTATTTATCCCTTTTGGGAGTTGTGGCCATGTCGTGGGGGAAAGAATTGGGGTGGCATTAGGAAGCTGGAGGATCCAGGAAGATTTGTTTTAGATTTGGGGGGGTTGTGTTTCGTATAAAATTGCCTGTATTCACCTGGTTTTTATTAACAAAAAATGTCAGTTTCACATGGTTCAACCCATGAGAGGACTGGAGATCCTAGCACACGTGTGTTTGTACGGTGGAAAGTTCCAATACAAAGAAAGGCAGACGATGGTGGGGGAAAAGGAGCAGCCAACAGGTGACGTTCTTTAAAAAAGGACTGCAGGAGCCTTCGGCAGGGGAGCTACTTTTATCATTTTTACTGGCGGGAAGGAGGAGGAGATGCCGGCATTGCATACGGGGCAGACCGGTAGGCATGGTGGCGGGAAGCTCAGAGAACTCGCACGTGGCGGACTCCAGAATGTGTGGTGAGTTCCCAGCGCGGAGTGTGGACGAGGGGACAATTTCTGTGGTCAGCAGGGATTCTCGGGCAGTTGCAGCAACTTCGGTTTCTTTGTGTATGCTTAAATTGCTTTATAATGTACCCACCTGTCCATAAAGTATTCAGCACCTACTGAAGAGATGAAGTTCACATTTCCTTATAGCTTGTTTGCAGCCTTTTTATGATTTTAACTTAGGGACTTCAATGCCATCCAGTCCTCAAGAATCTGGTGAGAACCTCTTCAAGGTGGCAGAATGTGGAGAGAGCATTAACTTCACCGCTACCAGAGACACCAGATGCCTTTCTTTCCTCATAAGCCTTCTTCTGAAGAATTCCTGCCCTGTGCTTCTCACAGGTACTCGCCGTGTTTAAGGAAGGAGAATCTCAGAGTTAGGAGGAGTCTGAGCAACCACTGTCTAGCCATTCTATTTAACAAGTCTGGAAAAAATGCCCTGGAAAGCTTTGTATATTCCCACCGGCAGTGTGTGAGCGCCCGTTTCTCCATGTGTTCGCCCGCACAGGACGTTAGAAGTCTTTTCCATCTTTTCGTGACTCCACGGCAAATCCCAGCAGAACCAGCAGGTTAACACACGCGTGGCCTCCATAGCCTGAGGACTGAGGTCCTCAGGGCCGCTGAGAGTAGCAACATTGACTGGTTTACTTACACTGGCACATATAACTGCACACAAAGAAAGCATATAAATAAATCGCCTCGTTTCAAAAAAATTTACATAATCCCTGAAGCCAATGCTAAACCTTTTCAGAGGAATAATTCAGTACAGCTCCTACTGCTTCTTAACACGCATGTCAGCCCACCCCCCTGCCTTTCCCCACAGGCCTGTCCTCGGAATCCGTGCTCAGGCAGGTGAGTGGGGGGCTGCACAGAGAACCCACACTCTGCCCCCAGTCTGGACTCAGGAAGTCCTCTTACTTCACATTTGGTGACTGGTAAAGTCATGACCCCCTGTTCTGCTGCAGTAGGGACTGTATTCCGCTCCCACCCCCGGCCTCTGCCCCGGACTGTGTTGTTTTGTAAAAGCTCTCAGGGAAATGAATTGCACGTAGTAGTTCTGCTCTGCTATAGGCCAGGCTCTTTGTAGTAGGCTTAAGTGAAACCTATACAAAAATAATGGTTAACTCCTAATACATTCTTCTGTAAGAGATGCAAATTATATAAATACTTGGAGAGGTGTTTGTATTAACTGCTTGGTTTACCCACTTTTAACCACAATTTTTAAAAAACTGAAGAGCAAAACCAGACTCTTCATGAATTTTCACGTGGAAGAAAATATTATCGGTGCATTTGAATATGTCAGCATTTGCTCCTTTTCTTTCACGTAAATCTGACATATTGTACCTTTCCCCCCACCCCCATAAGGAGACTTTGGAGTTGGGAAGACGGCCACCATCCGTCAGATGCTCGCGAAGTTGGAGGGCCCAGGAGGGTTCGACGTCAAGTACGGGTCGCTCTTGGGAGAAGTCCTCCTGTACCACGAAATAAAAAAGTCAAGGTGGTGTGCACTGAACTCTGAATGTGATTTGTCTGGTGAAAAGAAAGTAGTTTTCTTTAGTATCTAAGTGTGTCTTGTTTTAAAAGGCACATCTGTTGTATAAAAATGCAGAACTATTATAAAAGAGGAGTTAAAAACCTTCCCTTCCCCCCAAAAAAATTCCCTTTTCCAAAGTATTAACTAGATTAATTTCTTTAAGTGAGAAATTCTTATATTTATTTCAAATATGACTAAATTTAATTTTTGATTTTTTTTTTTTTTTGCCTAACAAAGTGCAGATATAAACTATTTTCCTTCCTGGGAAAATGTAGGTATGCATACAATGAAGTGTTGCACATGATTGGTTTGGTTTGCACTAAAAACATATTTCCTTCTTATCGAAGACACAAATATGTAGAGAACTGCGTCTCTGTCACTGTGTGTCAGTCCCTGAAGGAAGAGAAGAAAGAAAGAGAAGTCTACGCGATGCAAATGGAAAGTGCAGATTGTGAAAGGGAATTCTGGTTCTGTTTAAACAGCAGAGAAGCCTGCTGCTGGTTGCGCGCAGTGAGAGGCAGAGCGTGGGGAGGCTGTGTCAGCCCCTTCCTCCCCTCGCTGGACTCCTTGGTCCGGCCGCCTGTGCCACACGTTTGCCGCGGCCCCCGCCCACCTTCCCGTCGTCGGGCCTGCTCCCTGCCCAGCCGGTTCCTCCGTGTCTGCTTTCCGTGCCATTCGGTCCACGACACCACCCCCTCCTCTTACACCAGCTGTCTGGGGCCGGAATCCTCCTGCGCTTAAAGAAGGCCTTAAATGTCAGAGAAATTGTTTCTGAAGCATTTAATACAATAAGAATCATTCCTTACCTAAAGTATTATAATCCTAAATGATAGAGTCTGAAGAAAGTAAAGTTTTACTGTATGTTCAGTGTTTAAACTGCAGTGGCTCTTCACAGTAAAGCAAGGTGACCTAAGGGGGAAATACCTGAAGACGAGCCCAAGTAAGGCCAGCAGGCTTCTGTTGGCTGATCCATGAGGGCAGAATGCCCCGTAGCCTGGCATCCTAGGAATTTGCCCAGTTTGTGTTTTAGAGTAAGCGCATATTTTGTTAAATTTGGATATCAGTTCCAATCGGGATGCTACTTTTATCTGTAAAAAGTCTGAAGAGGGAAAAAAATTTCATTTCTTTGTGGGAGATAGAAGAAAAATCAACCACCCACCGATACTTTCATTTTATTTTGTTCATATGGCTACTAAAGTGAATGAGCTAATCTTGAATTCTGAAAATGTCTTATTCCAACAGCCTGAGGCAGAACATCAGCATCTTGCTCTCTGAAACTCATAAGACAGCGACTGGAAATCTAGGTGTGTATTACGGTAGTTTGAAAACCTTCCTCTTTCACTGGTGTTAGAACTCTCAGGAAAATCCGTATTGTCATTACGTATAGTCAGAACTCTCAGGAAAATCCGAGTCGATAATTTAAAATAAAATGTCCCCCAAAATACCCACTACCCCCTCAAACCAGTCTGCCCTACTCAAAAGCTGGGGCAGTTCCCACAGCAGAGGGTCATATCTGCTCACCAGGAGGGGCAGGGGACTCAGGCGTACGAGTGGGACCCCAGGCCAAGGCTAGAAGTAACCGAAGGCAGTCTCTGTTCTGTTCTGTGATGCTGACAGAAATAATGCAGCCAGGAAGGTACGGTTCCGTCGTTCTCGAATCAGACTCTGCAATAGAAACACATGTGGAGCTTCAAGAACTCCATCCTTGAATAATTCCAGCTTAGTAGCTCCACTGCCGAAGAGGAAAAGAGAGGGTGGCCCAGGGGTGGCCGTAGGCGGGGAAAGGGGCCTGGCCAGGGGACTCCAGCCGGCAGAGTCTTCTGGGTTGCCTTTTCCTTTTCCTTTAGCTCTAGCGCCACCTAAATAACCTCCTGGACGACCCTCACTCAGAGAGTGTGTCCTCACGTCCACGCCTTTGTGGACGCACCATGTGCTGCTTTTAGATCTTTCATGTGCAGTTTCTTTTAAAAAATAGTCTATTGCAAATCTAAATACTTTACAGCAGTGAAAGTTGTATGTGTCTGTTGTGTGTAAATGCATAGAGGGTTCTCTGAGCTTTTAGACTGTTGCCCTTGGCTGTGATTGCAGAGACACTGTTTCCCACACACAAGTAAGGAAATATTCGGAAACATTTCAAAGTCAATACTCCTCCTCTCAGCGATTTGTTGGCAGAGTAATTTCTTGAAAATGACAACAATATAGTAAAATTATATAATTTTCATACTTCTTAATACTTAGAACACAGCAAAAACATTTTGAAAGGGTTTCTAAATTTGTTTTTCTTTCCATATTTGGCATTATAGAAAAGATTACTAAAAAGCCGGAAAAATCTGATGAAATTTCATTTAAAAGTAACGATAGTAATAAGGGAGTTATGGTCTCTACAATAAATTTTAACATCAAAATGACAGCTGCCAAAACCCAGGAGATGATCCTTAAGAAGTTGAGAAGAAGGGCTAAAGACACGCTGGGAGCACCGAGGAGCCGCCGGGTAAAACACCCCTCAGACGGGTCGGTTAACCTGCTCACGCCAAACCGATGACATGGCTTACTGTAATTAATACTAATAAACAGAAAAACACAAGTGTAGCATGCACTCCTGAATATTCAAATGCACTTTAAATGGGAATTTTGGTTTTCGAATCAATATAACTCATTTTTCAATATGATGAATCATACTGAGTCAGCATTACTGAGGCCAAAAGAAGGGACTGGAATCTGAATCGAATGTAAGCAGATAAGAAAACTGGAAAATGAGTTAGGTGCCAATTGTTTAGTCAATGTATACTTTACCACGTTTTCTTCTTGCAAACAATGGCTTGAGAATAGAAGAAAAAGAGAAGCTGATGGCGTCCAGAGCCTCAGGGAAAGGCCCCGAGAGAACCACCTTGCTGTAGATTTGGGCTGCAGCTCCTTTCTGGAAAGGGTGCGGCCGCTCCCTGTTCTTACCCAGTCTGCCAGGCACATCACCACCTGTCCGATGGCTAAGCCAAACCGCCTCTCCCGATGAAATTCTTGGTCGGCGATTCCCGTGCAGGGACATAAAACGAGCTCAGGGGCATCGATAAGAACACGACAGGGGCCCTGAGCAACATCTGAGGTTAGCCCCCGTGGCAGTCCTTTTCAAAAGCTTTGAAGGGTTTGCTGCAGATTTCCTCAATTTTAACTGAAGGTTTGGATAAATTTGGTGGGTCTTCGACTAACTGGGTACATTTTAGGAATTTTGAAAAGGATAGTAATTGCTCAACCAAATCACACAAACGAAAAAATGCAGGCAAGAGAAATTTGGGGCAAACCAGTTTGTCTATCTATCATCACCCAGTTTGTGATACAAAATGGGAAATTGAGTATCTAAAAATGGCATCGTCAGTTACAGATTAGGTAATTAGGTAGTTCAAAATAAATGGTTATATTTTTAAATTTTTACTTGTACAAAAATAAATACAATCTAAGGGGGCTAATGTACACCGAGATTATACCGGTAACCAGTACACTTCGGTGCATAACGTTTTCAGAAGAGGGAAGTAGCACAGGTTTAAAGTTGGAGCCGTGTCTGAATTTCCTGCTGGTGGTTCATGGCGACCGCGTCTGCGGCGGGCTCGTAAAAGCCTGGCCCCGCAGCACGAGTCCTGTCCCTGAACCGGGCACCTGTGCAAGGAGCACTGCAAGCCTGAAGCAGCGCCTTGCCAGTAGCGGGCGCTCAGGAAGTGCGTGTTGAGTGAATAATAATCACATTTGTTCCTTTGCAATGACCACGATTAGACACTTTGTCCAGCATCAGATACTCTATTAGTATTGTAGGTGTGTAGGGAATGAGTAGAGTTTCTGCTATTTTGAAAACTTACTTCCTAAAATCATATCAAAATAGAATTTGGTCTGCTGCTTTTTAAAAGAAAAAGGATGTCATCACATACAATTTTGTTTTTACACCAGAGCACGATTAACATTCCTAATTCATAATTTAGAGAAAGGCAATACTGGTTAATAGTTTTTAAAACCTTTTGTCTTCCTTAAGATTGTAATATTCATCGATGATCTGAATATGCCAGAAACAGATGCCTGTGGAGCACAGCCGCCCCTGGAATTAATCCGACAATTATTAGATTTGGGAGGATTTTATGATACTAAAAAAGTTGCATGGAAGGTAAAATTCATGTTTAGTATCGTTATTTAACAGTAAATTAAATATTTGTAACAATGTTGAGTGGATTAAGTGAGAAATTTAGAAAACCTAGTGAAATGGATGTGCAGAGCAAAAAAATTACCTATGCCAAATACATCTTTGCAGTTGAGTGCAGGTCCCGGGGTTCACAGGAATTCTACTTCAAGTAGGACTACATCTTAGTGAAAGTTGCAAGTGTGTCCTATCGGTTTAGTTTCTGAGGCAAATAATAATAGTGAATCAAGTTTTCAGTGCCTCCTCAGTTAGTACCTCTGGGAAAAGCTGATTCCTATGTAGGACTGCTCTCATCTTTCTACTTTCAAGAACATAGGTCAAGGATTTTTAGAAGTATTGCGAAGTCAAAAAAAAAAAAAAGCCCCAAGGAGGAATCTCTGCAGTTATTTCTGTTGCACTGGTCCAAGTCAGAAGGGCTTAAATGTCATTTGCTTCCTTCTCTGGAAACATAAGCCCTGTGGTCCCGAACCGACTTTACCGTTTAACCATCCTGGGCCTCTGTTCCCCTTCTGTAAAACTGCATGGCTGTGTCACCAAGTAGTTTCACGTCTCAGGCCAACCTGGGCCCAGGAGCCCGGAGGACGCACGCTGGCTGGTGAGAGGCGGCAGCTCGGACACCATCGTCCTGTGACCCAGGCATGGGCCCGAGACCAAAGAATCAAGGTGCTGCCCACCCAGGGAGCGTCCAGGAGACGAGGGGAAAGAGGAAGCGAGACATGGGCTGGAACGCACGGCCCGAAGTCCCTCGAAGTGACAAGAGCGTAGTGAGGCAGGCTCTGCGTGGGATTCTGTGTCCAGGGGCAGGGGCAGGGCTGTGAAAAGCGCCCCGTGGCGAGGGGACTGGGTTGTCCGAGGGGCTGCACCAGCTCTGCACTGCGGGGGTGCCGTGAGACATCAGGGGCCTGTTACTCTGCAGACAGGCACGTTCTCCCCCAAGGCCAAAGCTGGCTGTTCCAGAGACCCGCTCCCAGCTCCTTCCCAGGCTTCTCACATCCAGCCAGAATCCTCTCTGACGGCCCCAGGAGCAGATTGCTTATTTTCCAGGAATTGCTTTTGTGAAAATAGGCTATTTCCTGATATCATTTAGAAAGCTTCCAGGAAGGAACATATCTTGAAATTACCTTTTAGGAGAGGGGCTTACTTCTAAGAAGATAGTAGGCTATGACCATCATAATTTTTGCTTTGCAGTGAATAATAAGCTTAATCTTTTGCATCAGCATTTGAAATCCTTTTGTCCATTTGGGGGAATGGGAACACATTTCACTTTCTACGGATACCTTGAGTTATGCTTCGTTCTCACTCTGTCCACAGAGCATTCAAGACCTCTCCCTGGTGGCAGCCTGCGTCCCTCTGGTCGGCATCAGGGAGGTGAGCCCGCGTCTCCTCAAACACTTCTCCACGCTCGTCCTGCCACACCCTCCGCAGAGCGCCCTGTGCACCATTTTCCAGGTGATGCATCTAGCTCATTTTCTTCTGGGAAAAAAAGTAAATTCCATACTATACAGGAAATGAGAGAACTTAAAACCACTAGGATTGAACAAAAATGATCTTCAGATGATGAATTTTATTTCTCTCTATTTTCTGGCCTATTATTATGATTTGTCTCTAAATATCAAAACTATAGTTTACTGTGTGTAAGAAACACATTAGTGAATGTTTAATGAATGTTTAAAATGTAGATCCCAAGAGTTTATCTCAGAGATTCCGATTCACTGTATCTGGGAGGGAGCTCAGGAATCTGTTAGCAAGCACACCTGATCTTTGTGAGAATTGATTGAGTCTTTTCATTTTCTTACAGGATAAAAAGTAGTGATAGAAAAAATTCTGAATATCTTATCAGAAAAATGGCTTAAGTTGAAATCTAGTTTGATTAGATAAATATATCTTATGCAGGATTATTAAATTATTATTTTTTAATGTATTGGGGTGGCATCGGTTCATACGGTCGTGCAGGTTTCAGGTGTACATTTCTGTGACACGTGACCTGCCTCTTGCCTCGGGCGCCCGCCACCCGAAGTCAGACCACCTTCCATCGCCATGTGTTTGGCCCTCAACTTTTCATAACTAAACACTTGCTTTTCTTCTTTCTAATATAAAATTTCAAGATTACCATATTTTGCTGTGTATGGTGCATACTCTTTTGCCCAAATTTTTAAGGGAAAAATAAAGATGCAGCCCTGGCTGGCATGGCTCAGTGGTTGAGCACCAGACTGCGAAGGAAAAGGGTCGCAGGTTCGATTCCCAGTCAGGGCACATGCCTGGGTTGCAGGCCAGGTCCCCAGTGGGGGGCACGCGAGAGGCAACCACACATTGGTGTTTCTCTCCCTCTCTTTCTCTCTCTCTTCCCCTCTCTAAAAAAATAAAATAAATAAAATCTTTAAAAAAAAATAAGGATGCACGTTATACGTGGGTGTAATGATTACATACCATGGGTGTAATAATGCCATGTATATGAGCACAAAAATGTGGGTGCACATTATACACAGCAAAATGCAGTAATTTTTAACCATTTTTTTTGAAAAGCACTTAGGAATTTTGCAGGTGATCAATAATCAACACCTCAGAAAAACCTGATGTAGAAAAGTATACATACACCAATCCAAACTGAAATAATAGTTCCATCATTTTATATTTCCTCTAGTAACATGTACCAGGGAGCAGGAACATGGAAGAATTCCCAGCAGACCTGGTGTGCACACCGGTGGGGCAAAAATTGTCGCCAGAAATACCTGCCTTTCGATCATTCAACAAACTGGGACCAATTGGAATTTTCCCCAGTGTGTAGCATCTAGAGTGTTTTTTTTTACTGGTCTGCCATTTGTTTAAAGTGGACTCTAATTACTAACATTTTAAATAAAATTTACCCTCCATTAATAGCACACATGTCTCCTTTTTTAGTAGGATCTAGCTGGGAACAGTCTGTGCTTAACGTTTTTGGCAAGCTGGATTGTTAAATTTCTTTTTACAGGCTCATTTGGGAATCTATTTCTCCGTCCACAACTTCATAGCCGATGTTCAGAAAAGTAAGGATCAAATAGCATCTTGCTCTCTAGCTATGTACTATCACGTGTGTGAGAGCATGTTACCGACGCCTGCAAAATGTCACTACCTGTTTAATCTTCAAGATATGTTTAAGGTTTGTTTTAAAATTCATTCTCTAGCTTACTTGAATATTTAAGGCGAGGAGATGTTGTTTTACCGAATCGACTCTCTCTCTTCCTCTCTCTGTTGTCCTTACTCATTGATGCTGTCGATATTAAACTGTTAAAAGGGGCAAAAAAGGGAACTCAGACTGATTAGTGTTGCTCCTTGTGAGCCAGTTAAAAAGAAGCATTCAGACAATTCCCTGCAGAGAAGTCAATGACAAACAGAATACCCCCTGGGGGTCTCCATAGGGACAGGTGTGGCAAGGTTATAAAGTAGATTTAGGTTTTGCTTTATTTCTGAGGTTTTATTGAGACTCTGAAAACGGAAGCCTGCAGGCACTTCATAAATTGCTGGGAACTCTTCGGTCCTGCTTTCGACTGCAGGGGATGTTGCCAACAGCGCAGAGTTGGCCGTCAGCCTCGATCACACATGCAACTTCCCGAATTAAAATGTCAAGCTAAAAAAACTTCTAAATTTGATCTTTCTCTGCTCACTATGGCACTTTAGCCCCAAATAGCGCATACTGTTTTTGAAGTGGTTTATAAGGGATTTTTAAATCCAAATTAAGAATCTTGGAACAGAACCTTAAGCACTTCGGAGTCCCCACCAGCCCCTGTGTCCCTCTCAGCCCCGAGGTCTGGGCTCATGGCTTTGCATCCTGGCAGGGCCTCCTGACCGGGCGTGGCTGGGGTGGGGTTGGGGGAGTCCTGAAACCGTCTCCCCCTAATGGGCACAGGTCGAAACTGTCAAATCATACCTTGGATAACTGCTTCTATTTGTATGGAAACAGAAACCTACAAAAACTGAGGCTTTACTCACATACTTCTTGCTAATGTAAAAATTGTGTTCTTTTAAAATCCCAACAGCTTCTCCTAGGATTGCTGCAGGCAGACAAGGCTGTCGTTAACTCCAAAGAGATGGCTGCCCTGCTCTTTGCCCATGAAGCCGCCCGAGTGTTTCACGATCGCTTGATTGAACGTACTGAAAGGAGGCTTTTCTATCAGCTTCTTTCAAAGGAACTTGAGAATTATTTCCAGGTAAAGTTATATTTTAAAAATGGCTTGAAATGGTGTCTTGGGCAAAAGCATTGCTGTAGTAACGTATGCAGACATTTCTGTCACATTAACGACAGAAATGTTATTCCATTTTTCACTCGAAGACATGTAAATACAGATTAGATACGATGGAAAAGGTAAGGTCTCGATGGCTTCGCTCGTGTGTTCGGCCTCTGTGGGACGTCAAACTGCTTATTTTCTCCAGGACCAGCAGACGTGGGCGCTCTCTGGACACCTCCACAAGATCCTCATCCCCCTCCAGGCCTTGAACATCAGCTGAGCATTTCATTGAACTTTAGCTTCCACAGTGCCTCTTGGTCCAGGTCACCAAAGCCAGTGTTTCAGCAATCCGAGGGACAGTGAAAGGGCTGTAACTGCTTGTTTCGTTGAAGGCTTCCGCTGTGGTGAGGAAGCGTTTTAGTTCGATGCAGCCCCATCTGTTTATTTTTGCTTTTGTTCCCCTTGCTCAAAGGGACGTTTCCCAAAACGTATCACTCAGAGTGATACCGATGTCAGATAGTTTACTTCCCGCGCTTTCTTCTAGACGTTGTATGGTTCGGGCCTCACGTTTCAGTCTTTAACCCACTTTAAGTTTATTCTTATGTGTGGTCTTAGAGAGTAATTGAAAAAAATAGAGAGAATGTCATTACTCCAATGTATATTTTTACCTTCCTCATCATAGATAGTTAACCATAAAAATTAAGTTCATTTCTGGGCTCTCTTTCTGTTCCATTGATCTGTGTGTCTGTTTTTGTGCCGGTACCATGCTGTTTTGATTGTTACAGCTTTGTAGTATAGTTTGAGATCAGGGAGCATGGTGTTGTGTAGAAAACCTTCAACTAAATAAAAAGACAACCCACTGAATGGGAGGATATATTCCCAAATCCTAGATCTCATAAGGGGTTGATATCCAAAATGTGTAAGAAACACATACAACTCAATAACAGAAAAACAAGTAATGTGATCAAAAAATGGGCAGGGACATGAAAAGACATTTCTCCAAAGAAGATGTACAGATGGCCCACAGACATGTGAAAAGATGCTCAACATCACTTGCCATCAGAGAGATGCAAATCAAAACCACAATGAGATTCAACCTCACACCTGTCAGAATAGCCGTCATCAATAAATCAACAAACAGTGTGTTGGTGAAGACGGGGAGAAGAGAGAACCCTGGTGCACTGTTGGTGGGCATGCAAACTGGTGCCACTCCTGTAGAAAACGGTGTGGGGATTCCTCAAAAAAAAAATACCTAAAGAGATGTACCATATGACCCAGCAATTCTACTTCCAGCTACTTACCCAAGAAAGCAAAAGCACTAATTTGGAAAGATATGCACCCCTCTGTTCACTGCAGCGTAGTGTTCAGCAGCCACGATATGGAAGCAACCTAAGGCGTCCATCAGTAGATGAGTGGATGAGAAGATGTGATACACACACACACACACACACACACAATGGAATGTTACGCAGAAGCAACAAAGAATGCCATCTTGCTGTTTGCAACAACAAGGATGTGTCCAGACACCTGCTCGGAGCCTAGCAGATGTGCTGTGTGTCTGTAAGCGCCGTGACAGACCTGTGCACACGCCACGGCGGTGCCACAGAGGAAGGAAACCTCATCTTCTCTGCCTGGTTTTAAGGGAGAGGGAGATAGTCAGACTTCAGAGAGCAGGCAGCCCGTGACCCCGGGGTGCAGGACAGGCAAATTCTCCAAGGGGGCCGGGAAAGCACGTGTGGAAGCTCGCAGGCCTGCGGTGGTAATTAACAGTGAAGGGAAGTGTTGTTTTTTTCCTCAGATTGCTGGTGAGACCTCAAAATGTTACTTCCACAACAGGGGTTCTTAACAGGGGACCCATGGACCCTCAAAGAGCCCTTAGATAAAACTGCATTTCAACAGCTTTAGTTTCCTTTGCAACCTCTGCATTTTCTGAATTTTAAAGCATTATTCTGAGAAGTCCACGTGTTTTACCACCAAAAGGGGTCCAGGGCACAAAGCAGGTACAAAACCCTGAGGTCTAGCTCTGCTGTTCCAGAGCTTCCCTGGCACAGGTGTGTTGCACTAGCTCTGAAAAGTAGAGTTGTGCTTGCAACAGATACTGTCATGTTTTTATCTCACAATAGGTTCAGTGGACCCAAGAATCACTGATGAACGCCTCAACTGTATTTGTGGATTTCTTGGATATAAACAAGTCTCATAGAAAAAAGATCTATCAGAATACCAGTGACTATGGTACACTTGCCAAGATTCTAAATGAATTCCAGATGAAGTTGAGTTCAGCGTCTTCAGAGGTAAAAACATATAAAACATGAGAAATCCTATACATTTATTCATATAGGGACATATATATGTATATACTATTAAATATCTTTAAGGGGTGTGTGTGTGTGTGTGTGTGTGTGTGTAAGGGAAGAGAATTCGGGGGGAAAAGTGCCCTAATATTTTAAAGCAGGCCATTAGAAATACAGTTTTATGCCATTGCATCTTATTTCGTTTCATTTAATAGGGTAAAACTTTAAATACTTGGTGCACGACTGAGGCTGGAGGGAGTTGAATGATTCGAGTTAGTGGGATTAGGAAACGCAAAAGAGAGAGAGTGTTCCCAGGGTCTGGAGCGGCAACAAGCAGGAGCAAAATGGATGGAACTCATTTATACCTTCTCCCTTGCTGTGGGCAGGGGCGTGTCGGAATGGGGCACCAACAAAATCCCACACACCACGAGCCCACATCCTAAGACTCTTCCTCCCGCCACTCATTCTAACCCAAAAACAGCAACAGAAAAGCAGGCGGCTGCCACTGTCGTCCTCATTCCCCTCCCGTCTGCCCACGGCGCCCCCAGTCCTGCTCGCCTGACTCCCAGCGCGGGGACTGACCTCCCTGTGCAAGTTTATTTCCCGTGAGTGCCGACCAGCTCACTGGGCCTCAATGACCTAGACGGCCTAGTGACTCTCATTCCTGTGCCCTCACGGGTAAAGCCATGATGGACGCTTTCTCTGCCTGCAGTCAGTTTGTCTGTCCCCTGTCTCTGGCCAGATCTCTCACTCCATGGTGTTCTTCAAGGAGGCCATAGAGCACATCGTGCGGGCCGCGCGGGTCCTGCGACAGCCCGGGAGTCACATGCTGCTGGTGAGAGTCTGAACGTTCCGCGTGTGTTTAAGTCCGTCAAATGAAAGTTAAAGAAATCTAATCAATCTGCTTGGCGTGCAGAAACTTTGTCCGTCCAGACTTCCCATTTAGGAAAGGTCTGAGTCCTCGAGCCACAGGACGAGACCCGCGTCCTCTCCAGAGCCTGCAGAAGAAATGTGTCAGCACACAGACACGTTTGCTTTTGGAAGGGATTTGATATGAACAGAAGGGGTGGCTCGGGCGCCACCTCTGGCACATCCTGAGCGTTGATATACTCTCTGTGTGCTGGGCAGTACGCACCGAAACGGTGCGCTTGCTTGATTTAGAAACCTGAGTCTTTGCACAAAGTTGTACTTTCCACGAAAACAGGTGGGAGTTCAATTCTTGGAAAATCCCCAAATACCTTGAGTAGAGAAAAGCTTTCAGAAGACTACATGAAATCCAACAAACTCAGCCAATTACGTGACTCACATAATTTACAAGTATTTGTTTAAGCAACCATTTCTGTCTGTTCCCTTACACTTTCCAGATCTCGGGCTGTGCTCATCTCTTGCTTGTGGCCCCTTTCCACACCTCCTTGACCCTCCGTCAGCCACCACACTTCTGTCCCTCTGTCTGCCTGCCGTTCTCACCCCATCCAGGAGCGTTCCCCCGCTTTTGAGGCAACTGAGTCCAGCTAGATAACACAAAGTCATCTCTCATTTCTAGGCCCTTAGTCACATTGACGAAGTCCCTTGCTCTCTAGGGGATGCGATGTGGCTGTGTTACTGGGGGTGGCAAAGATGTTCTGCCTGCCTATCGCAGACCAGACAGTGACATATATGTTGTTATTCTCCTAGCTGCTTCAAAAAACAGTTGCATAGAACAGTAATTATAAAACCGTTGTTAGGATTATAACAAAGGTTTAGTATGTGTAATAATGACTAGCACAAAAGAGGAGAGGAGGCATGGGACTCTGTTAGGGCAAACTTACTGTATTTTACTAGAATCAAGTTAGTATGACTCCGGACTAGATGGATAAATTAAAATATAAAGTGCAGTCCCTAGAGGAACCATTGACTTGCACGCTTAACACAGATGTAGTCTGTAGATGATATTTCAGTACAGCTACTTAAAAAGGTAATACTTTGTCATCGTTACCGAAAGCACTTAACCATTTGCTGCTCCGAATAAGTGGGAAAAGACCTGTCTAAACGCTGATCAAGGAAGAATCAAATGCTGACAACGGCATACTGGTCGATTATAAGCCCAACGTGTGCTCTTTTTCCAAGTCTCTTTCCAGTGAAGTTCTGTGCTTCAGGAGACTAGGATAAAACACTCTGTTTAACGTATCCCCCCAGAAGTTACAAACTCAGTCTGAGGTATTTCTACTGCCTCGATCTCTAGCACATCCAGCCGGAAACCCGCCAGTGAGAGACCCCAGTGCACACACAGGCAGCTTATGTCGGATTTCTTTTCCTCCCGAAGATCGGAATGGATGGGTGTGGGAAGGAAGCCTCTGCGACCCTGGCCTGCCACTTGGCCGAACGCAAAGCGTACCAGATGCCGGTGTCGCACAGCTACGCCTCCGTGGAGTTCAAAGAGGACTTTAAAAAGGTGTTCGTCCAAGCAGGACTGGAAGGGCACCCCACTGCTCTGATGGTTGCCAACTTAACCCTAGACCAGGCAAGTACTTTCTGCCTCTCTCATTTGTTCCAGCGTGGTATTGAAATAGTGCCCCCCCATGTCATGTTTGAAAAGGAAATATTTATCCACAGTCCTGCTTAACCTGCCATGTTGGTTCCTTTCATTATTCTTGTTCTTACCCGTTAGAGGCCCCGGAGCTGGTATATTTGTAGTTGCAATGTGGGTCATTCTGCATAACCATTGCCCAACAGCCTTTTCTGTGTCTACAATTCCCACTTTAATTGACCGATCACAGCTGTTTGTTTGGCAGTCGGTGGTGATTTATCTCTGTCAAGTCAGCCACGACACGTCTGACCGGCTTTGTAACCTGTGTTTGCAAAGCCCACTGCCCGTGGCCCCCACTGTCTGACCGCACTGTGCCCCCGCACCGCGCAGGCTGCGGGTTCTCTCCTCCAACCTCCTGGACGTGACCATCAAGTGGGGACTCTCCCCGCAGGACACACTTTATTTATAAACAAGCAGAAAGGGTTAATCCCCCCCTTTCAGAAAACGTGTTCTTTTGTGTAAGTTATACCCTCCCACAGCCGAAACATAATTAGGTCTTATTTGCTGCTTTGTCGCAACGTTTCAAAGAGACATTGTTCATTATCCATGATCCCGACAGGGATAGTTTTGAGTATTGTTCAAACTCCCACCTTGTTCTCGGGCCTCTCACTAGAGTGGGGTTCTCCTTTTAGGTCACGTTTTGAGAATAAATCCAAGCGCCGGGTCCCATCCGCCCTGCTCCGTCACATCCAGTTTTTCTGGGTTAACTAGATTCTTCCCTTCCCAAATTAAATTCCCTGCGCTGTGGATCAGGTCGAGGTTTCTGCCAGACACCTCCTATCTGGACTTCGGAAGACGTGGTGTCTCCCATGCCGGGAGCATATTGTTCCCATTTAAGAAATAATTTTCAGAAAATCTCTGTCAGCTCGAAGCCGAGACGAGCATGGCCCCTCTGCTCCCGTGCAAGGCGGGACTCCAAGGTCATTGGGTCTGCTCTCCACACTCCCCCGGGTTTCTTCTGGCCACATCACTGCTTTTTATGTGAATCCATAAAATGGTGCTATGACTTTGTAAAATTAGCACGTGTGAGTTGGAGCACGTGGAGCCAGATGGTGGGTGGCAGTTCAGCAACAGGCCACCAGGCAGATGGAGACAGGGAAGTTCGTTACTCACGGGTCGCAGAGGGAGCACACAGCACACCCCGAGGGGCCAAGTGGGGCAGTGAAGGCAGGGCGCAGACGGGGAGAGAGAGGCAAGACCTGGGCTCATGCCTTTGCAGGGGCCCATGTGTTTTGCTTTGGGGTCTCTGGGCTGGGGTCGGATGCGTCCGTTCAGTCCTAAAGCGTGGGGTTCTGGTAAGCCCTGTGGGGCCTTATCTAAGAGACCCACAAGGCGCACAGGCCCTGGGCAGCGGGGGAGACTGTTGACCACAAGGGCTGTCGGAGAGTCCCATTAGGAATTTAGGTTTGTTTGTGACTCTGTGGGCTGCTGTCGGGGGCAAGCGCTTGTGTGAGGGGCTGGCGTCAGTTTAAGGCCCCGCGGGACGCCGGGCCAAACCGAATGGATGCCAATGCAGCAGGACCGCGGACCTGCTGAGCTCAGCTCTCAACAGGCGAATAATAATCAGCGTGCTGAAGGAGCCTCAGGGGTCCTCCACCATGACGTAGGTGAGACAGGGCAGTGCTGGCCCCCCGCCTCTGCTGGCCTCTGTGGGAGACCACCCCCACCCTCCGCCCGGTCCCCCCTGGGCTGGGGTTCCAGGAACCTGCGCGTGCCTGAGGAGGATCCCAAGGCATCAGGAACACGAAGCTGCTTTGTATTTTATTTTTTTAAGAAAGCTGGGATTTACTCTCGAAGCCAAAATGTTCCTATTTTTAAAAAGTCCTCTGGTAGAGACTTGTTCATTGCTCTCTCTCCTCTGTTCCCTTTTCCATTAGACGGGTAGCCCTTCGTAGAGACAAGCCTGGCTGAAGTAAAATAATCCTAGTTTGTGTGGAGTTCAAACCCGAGAGTAGATATGCC